>JH651251.1:511342-546002 GCA_000260095.1 Tetrahymena borealis | reverse complement strand
TGCTAAAATTAGATGATTATTATGAGTTTACTGCTAATTAAATTGATTTCCCTGAGGGTCAGCCTAAAGAAAATATCAAAGTACCCTATCAATAAATTGGAAGTTAAAATGAAGGATCTAATATTTTATCTATCGCTGGCTTTTAAGATGGCTTATGGAGTAAATATTTCATTGGGTATAATACAATTAATAATGATAATTCTGACAAAGTTGATCTTTAGATTATCTATTTTCATCTGGAATTAGTCTAAGGAGTTCTTACAAGGACATAAATTGCTAGCAAAATATTAGTTTCTTCTATTAATAAAAATTTCCAAATTAATGCAAGCTTTTATAGTTCTACAGAAGGATTTGTCAGCTATTAATCTGATCAAATTTATGGAACTTTTCATTTCTCTTATATCGAAAGTGATGGTTTAGTGGTTTAAAGCCTATAAACTAATGAATATTTTGATAAATAAGTTGCTGTACAAGGAGGAGGAAATAATATTTATATCACTTATGTCAATGGAGATACTGCCTATTTGCTTAAATACTAAGTTGGAGAAGATTCCTTAAAGGTTATTGATACTAAAACGATTAATCATTTAGCAAGCGAAAATATTGTTACAGACTCTACAAGTATTCTTATGGGATATGATACTGTTAATAAAATACTTTACAGTTTTCCTCTCAATTATTCAAAAGAATAACTCATAGTAAACTAGTTAATTCTTACTACATTGAATGAAAATTACTCTCTTTTAAGTTTATAAAGATTTAAAGATAATCTAATTTTAACTTTTAACAACCGTATTTCTTAAAATGGAAATATTTTTATAAATTTAAACTATTATCAATTTTCTAACTAAAATAATTTCAGCATTAATAGTATTGTGTAAACTAAACTCCATTTTGACTAAATTCCAATCTTCATAGAGTATAATATCTTAGTTTTTTATAATAAATAGAGCTTCTAAATGATTAATATTTCTAAACAGTAAGTCATTTTCTAATAGAATTTAGATTAAAATCATACATTTGATCCCAAATAATATATTAATAATTAATTCATAATAGATTTAACTAAATAGGATGATTAAGGAATAGTTAAATACCTTAATTACGCTGTCTAAATGTAATATCCTTCTATGCTAATTATTGGAAGTAAGCAATTATTGGTATTTGATATATATTAAAGTGATTAATCATATTTATTTAGAATTGGATTATTGGTTAATATAGTTAAGGGCTTAATAACTACTTTCACTTCTTCATTTATTCAACTATAGAACGTGATTACTTCTTAATCTGTTAATACTTATTATATTCCTTTAGAAAAGTATATTATTGGCTCGAATTTCAATCCAAGTATAGAGATAACTAGAGATAATTATAATATTAGCATGTAGTTAATAAGATTAAATGCACTAAAGATATAAAGTACTTTAACTATTAATAATATATAGAAAATCTATTAAACTGATGGATTAATCTCTTCAATTATAGTTAATTAATCTGGCCAATTTTACTCCATTAATGCAGCTACTCCTTAAATCAATGATGAATTTGGAGAAGTATTCATTTATTCATCAAAATTTTAGTCTTAATCTAAGATAGGAATAATAGATAATTATGGTTCATTTATTTTATAATCTGATTTAGGAACTGATTCTTTTACCATCCATGTTCCTTTTATTTTAAGCAATAAATATTTATCTTACGATTCCTATACTACAAGTTGCAGTGTTCCAAATTTTACTTTTACTTCAGATACTTAAAACAATGTTCTTTTTATCCTGTGTGGTAAAACAATTTTACAATTAAACTATTAATTCAACGATGATACTTCAGGATAATTATTAATTACTTCTAAAAAGAATTTAATTTTAGATGCTTCTTAGTATTAGAAGTTAATTTGTATTTAAGGAAATCTATTTATTTATAATGCTTAATCAATCACTGCTTATGACTATTTTGTAAATGATTTTGTTGGAAGTCCTATTCAAATTCCTTAATTGCAAGATAATTAATAAATTATTTTATTTAGCTAATCCTTTGTTATTTATTACAATTATCAACAAAACCTTAAGATCTCACTTTTTTCTTATGATTCATTCTAAAATTAGGGCAAAGAAGCTGTTTTTGTAAGAAATTTAATATTAGATTAACGTTTCTAAGAAAACCTATCTTTAATCCCAAAAAGAAATAAAATAGAATACTTATATGTCTCTAACAATATCCAGAATTAATATTCTCTATTTAGAATAAATAATGCTTATTCTTAAAACCAATTCTATACTACTGTAAATATAGCATCAGATCAATCTAACCTCCCAGTTATTAGTTAAGATGCAATTTGTATAATAGGTTCCTAGCCAGTACAATGCTAGTAAATCTTGGATCAAGCTACTCTCTCATATAAGTTGGATATAAGTTAAAGCAAAAATAATTACTTGTATTATCAAACATTAATAAATCTAAAAATTGGAGATTAAAAACTTGTTATTAGTTTAAACATTTTTAGAGATGCTTCTACTTAATATGGTAGTATTTACTAATAAGCACCAAATATTTTAAAACTTAGAACAGATCTCTAAGATAATAACTTTGATGGAAATACTTTCTACTTTAACGATTAAGACGTCTTCAGTGCTTGTATCTTAGGATGGTAAACTCCCAATTCTAATGCAGAAATAATTAATAGATTAATTTTTGAAGGTTCTAAAATTTAAAGTTATGTATTTCAAATTCTCTATAATTAAAAGGCTATTTTGTCCCCAAATTAGATAATAATTGGAAACAATTTAGTTTTAATTAAAGGAGATTTTACTTAAAACTGCTTTACGATATTAGATGATTCTGCTTCTAAGATCTAAGTTAATCTACAATCCTTTAATCAAAGTATTTATGTATTATGTCAATCTAAAATTTATAAATATATAATATAATTCACTTCTGATAAAACTGGAGCTATTACTCAAGCTGTATTATTAGATGAAAGCTCTCTGCCATTAACTAATCCTTATTATCCTCTACAATTTAAAAGAATTGTGAGTTTTGGATCTCACTTATGGCTCTATGAAACTTCAAAAAATACCTAATACTTGATAGAAAAAATTGATGGTCAAGAAAGTTATTAGGTTAAACCTTCTTAAATTTCTTTAACATCTTTATTCAGTTTTAATGTAATAAATAGCTTTAACCTAGAATTATCTTTTTACAGAGACGGTTTGATAAATGTAAAGAAGGGATAAGATATTTAAAATATCTCCTACCATTGCTATACCCTTTAAGACATGCTTCTTAAATTTAATTTCATTGTTAGTGGAAACGATTTCATAACTTCAATTGAGTAATACTCTGATACTAAATTTAGAATTTAATATGCTTACTCTTTCATCTATGATATTACTTTTGGTAGTGATAGTTTTGAAAGATTGACTATTGATAATGCTAAATTATACTATTATTAAGATGCTTTTAATGAATTTTAACTTGGAATTACCGGAGATATATATACCTTATTATTTGGTAATGTTAAAGGCTAAGTTATGGTAGCTCTTTACCATAAATAAACTTTTAATAACAAATTATATTTAATCTAGAGTACATAAATAATAAATCTTAAAGATATAGTTCTAGAAGGAGCTACCATTACTTATGCTGAGCAAGTAAACTAAAGCTAATTTGTTGTTTACTATGCAAATGGGTATTCTACAAATATATCCATTTCAGATAATGTAGGAATCATAATCTTAAATAGATAATCTTTCAAGAATTAATTAATAATCCATCCTAGTTTACTATCTGGAAAAGAATAATAGATAAGTTTATCAATTTCTCCTTATAATCCTACTCCTCCACCATCATCGTCATCATCTCAAAATAGAGTTTTCTTTTGTTTATATATTTTAATCCTTTTAAATTTATTTACATATTGAAGAAAACTATTATTAATTGAGAGTAATTATAATTATAAAATATCCTGTATTAAAAATATAAATTATATATTATATGATATATAAATAAAATTTTAGAATTTATATTTTTAAACTTACAATTACACTTTATACTTGATTCGATAAATACTCATTCATTTTAATTAATTTAAGAAAATTTCTTTTTACTATTTTCTAAAATCTACATATTAATATTCATTTATTTGATTAATTAAAAATAAAATGGGCATTCAATTTAACATATAAAATGCTAATAATACAATTGCAATAGCTCTTATAACCATGCAAATTTGTAAATAGTTTCAATAAACCTGATTTAGATCTTTATCTACACTCTACACATTCTCTGATTTTGATTTATTGTATACAGATATATATTTTTTATAATATTGTTGGATGAATAGTAACTTACCTTGGATATTAAAAGTATAATAATCTTAAAGAAAATCACTGATAGAATAAATCTCTGCTAACTCTTTGACTATAGAATGTCTTTCAAGCAGATAAAATTATAATAGATTAAAATTTTAAAAAATAAATTATTTTTAGCTGACCACCCTCCCCTATTGAAGAAAGAGCTGATTATTTTTTTATCTAAAAAGTGCTCATATTTTTTAGAGGGGTAAAAAACTTTAATCAATCCATCTTTATCTACAAAATATAATTATTTATTTTTGATTTATTATTATCTTACAATTTTTTATAAGTCAATTTGATGATTGAATTTTGTTAGAAAAACTTAGATAATTTTACATATGAGATGTATCAGAAAACAAAATATCAAATGTAATTAAAATAAATCGAATCAGTATTGAATAGATCATAAATTTCTTACATTAATAATATAAAAGAAAGTTTTAGCTTAGCAAAAAGATTAAAATAGATCTAAGCAGTGCTGCATAGAATTAAAATTTCTTAGTCAAATAATATAAAAGAAAGTTAAATGATAGCTAGGATTACAATCCCTAAATCTATTGATAAATTCATTCCATTCATTATTGATAGCTAATAGATACTATTGAATATCTATATTGATAAAAATGTTATATAATTTTACAAAATATTGACTTACCAAATTTTATAAAAGATTCCGATTTATATTCTCACTTTCTGTCAAGGATTAATTATAATGATAATTTTTTAACTAATATTTTTCCTATCTCAATTTCAATTTTATATAAGAACCTTAGAAAATTAAAGATTAATAAAGTATACTAAAATTAGTATACCATTATAGTTACTAAATTAGTTTCACGCTTTAATCCAAATTCTTTTAGATTTCCTTATGCTATAAAAATAATTAGGATAAGATAGATTTAAGATTAATTAATTTACAATTTCTTAAAGCTATTTAAAATATTTAGAATTCCTTTAAGAATATTTACATTAAAATGACATCCAAAAAAGGTTTTTACACAAAATTTTCATAGAATATATGAAAAATCTTCAATAAGAAAGACTATAAATTAATACTTTTAGGGAGATAAACTTCTTTATTTTACATAATTTTTTAAAATATCCCTTAAAAATAAAAATAATATTACTCATTAATAAAATAATATGAAAAATAAATTTATATTAAATTTTTATTTAAAAAAACAAATAATTCTCATAAAATTCATCATATCATATTGAATTGTTTTCTTAAATTTTAATTTGATCTTACATTATTTTTATTTTATTTTAGGTAATCACTAATCTATAGTAATGTTAAATATTATCAAAAAAGTAATACTCCTAGCATTAACACGAAAGGTGCATTAATAAAAGAGGAGGTGGAAGAGGGAGTACTATTGCATTCACTGGTTCCATTATCAGGATTAGTTTAGTTAGGGCACTTACAATCTGTAACTTTGGTAGAGCCTGCATTACTAGTACGACCATTTTTACAAGCAGTACAAGAAGTTGCCATATTCGTTGACCAGCTATTTGCAGGACATTGAATGCATGGAGTATTATCAAATTTTTAAGAAGCATAACCAGCTTTGCAAAAGCAATCTTAAGGATTTTTATTAGAAAATGAAATATAACTAGTTCGGGTTGCATCACATTAAGTACATGGAGTTTATTAATTTTAACCGTAAGATCCTTCTTTACATACACAATCAGTAATTTAAGTTTTTCCTGCAGAAACTGTTGTATGAGATGCTTCACAAGCAGTACAAGAAGTAGCACCTTCTGCAGCAAATGTTCCTATTTAGCATAATTAACATAAAGAGTTATCTGTTTTAGTAGAAGCATAACCAGCTTAGCAAATGCAATCTTCCATCTTAGTATTACCAGTTCCAGAAGTAGTACGGGTAAATTTACATTAAGTACATTTCGAGTTATCATTTAAAGCAGAGTAGTATCCTATTTTACAAATACAATCAGAAGCTGAAGTACTTCCCGATTAACTTGTTGTGCGAGTATTTTCACAATCTGTACAGGTTGTAGCACCAGCAGCAGAATAAGAACCAATTTTACAGATAGGACATTCAGAATTATCATCTCTGGTTGAGGCGTATCCAGCTTTACATTTACAATTTTTAATTGGGGTATCATTTCCTGCATTACTTTCTCTTGTACTATCACAGGCTTTACAAGAAGTACCATCAGAATATTGATTAGCTGTACAAGGAATGATAGCTTCAGTAAATGGAATTTAGTTCAGAATCAAAATAATAATAAGTGGAATTAATTTTTACATTTTGTAAGAATATTTTAAGTTTTATTTTTTTAATAAATAATAATTTTTGAAGGTTATTTTTTTTTTATTTTTTTTGCTTTTGAACCCTTTTTGTTTTTTTTTTCAATTTTTAAGGCTTATTTACTTTCAAATTTTAGGTTTTTACTTACTTTTTTTTTTTTATTATTTTTTGTTAATTGTGTACGCCTTTTCTTAATTTTTTGTTATTTCAATTTTTTAATATTTTTTTTGGTATATGTGGGTGTGTGCGCGCGCTATAAGTAATTGTTTTTTTTTTAATTATTTGCTAGTTTATTTTTTTATTTTTTCTTTTTAGCTGTTTTTTATTTTTTAATTGTTTTTTGGTTTTTAGGTTTAAATTCTTTTTTTTTTTTTTTTTAATTTGGGTTTTTTTGAGACTCTAAATATATATATTTTAAAATTTTTTCTTTTATGTTGTTTTTTTAGTAATTCGTGTGCGAGTGAAAAACTGTTCCTTTTTGATGAGTTTTTTGTTCTTTTTGTCTTGCTTGGTAATTCTTTGGTGTTTGTTTTTTTTTTTTAATTTTTATTTTTTTTTTTCTTTCTTTTTTTTCTTTAATTTTTTCTTTCTCAAGCATTTTATTCTTTTATGAGCATTTTCATCCTTTATTTTTTGATTTTTTTGGATTTTTTTTAGATTTATATTTTTTCTCATTTTTTTGTTTTTTTTTTTTTGATCCTTAGCACTTTAGTACTTCTTTAGTTTAGAATGGGTTTAGGTTTTTTTTTTTTATCTTTTTTTTTTGGCTTTTTATGATCCTAATATTTCGCTTTTGCTTTCTCAACTAATCTAGTTGTATTTAATTTTTCCTTTCGTTTTTTCGTATCAGTTTTTTGCCCTATGCTAGGTAACTTATTGGGGAGTTTTGAATATTCTTCTTATTTTTTTTGGTTTTAAATTGCTTTTTATCTTTTGTTGTTAATTTTTTTTTTTCCTTTGTCTATTTTGATAGTTTTTTGGTTGATTATTTTTGTGTGGTAGGGTTGTCTAGCTTAGTTTTTGTTTATTCTTTTTGTTTTTTGTTTATTTTCTCTTGGATTTTCTATTTTACTAGTTATCTTAGTTTTTTATTATTTTTTTGATATCAGTATGTACATACTCTCTTTGTTGTTCGAATTATTGTATTAATATTGTTTTTGTCTTTCTTTCGTTTTTTCTTATAGGTATGGTATTTTACAATCGTCTAATTGAGGCCTTTTTATGTTTGTTTTTTCTTGTGAAATTATGGTTGATTTTGATATTGTCTATATTTTTTTAGTTACTTTCTCTTAATAGTATTTTGTTTTAAGTTTATCTTTTATTTTTCTATCGTTTAATATTTTTTTTTTATTCTCTTGAGGTTTTCTTTTTATCATATTAGGTTTTATTTTCTCTTGTTGGGTTTGTTTTATGTGAGCTTTTTTAGTTTTAATTCTTCTATGTTTGATTTTTTTTATCTATATTTTTTTTTTTCTGTTTCTCTTTTTTTCGGGTATTCTAAATTCGTTTTCTTTTGTATGTTATATGTTTTTCGTGTCCTTGCCGGTGTTTTATTTTTTAGTTTCCTACTCCCTGCATACTACTTTTTAGTTAGTGTTCTTGTTCATAATCTATTAATTTTTTCTTTTTTTTTTTGTTCTTAATATTCTTCCATTTATAATTTTTTTCATGTTTTATTTTTTTGGTTGAATTATTTTAATTTCTATTTTATTATTTTTTGTTTTCTCTATCTTTGGATCATTGGTTGTTATGTAGTTTTTTATTGCTGTTCTTCCTTGGTTTTTTTGTGGTTTATGATTTCTTTCCTTCGTGCTGTTCTTGGATATATGATCCTTATTAAAATCTACAAAGTAGTAGGTTAATAGATATAACTAGAAATTAAAAAGTAATATTTTAATATAAATAGATGCTTAATTTTATCTGATGAAGCTAGTACCTATATAAATAATCCTCCAAGGATTTGAGAGTATTTTCCTAAAGATTTAATTTTTCATCCTCTTATAACTACTGGCTAAAGTTAGTAAAAATAAGAAAAGAACAGAGATAAGTGTTAAGCAAGTGATGAGTATGTTATTTTTAAGAGAACTACATTTTATACATTAAAAAATTCCTTATTATCCATAATTTTCTTACCAATATTCTCCTTTCATATCGCAACTTATACATTGATTTCCAATATATCCTTCTGAGCATAATTCATTTCCATATCCTTCTCTTTTATCACTTTAACAGCTAAATTTATTCAACTAGCATTCATATATTTCATTTATGCTAGAGTTATAAGCTCTCCAAAAGTTTTACTTTACTTATGAATAGTTTGCATAACACTAATCAAAGAGGGTGGTATTGCATACTTGACACATTTAAGAACTGTCATGGCTGTAAAGCCCAAAACCACATTACCTACAAGCTGTATCTGATTTTTAATTAGTTTTTATATACTCCATACCATCTTAGCAATTTTATGATAAATTTTAGCAACCTTCATCTTCATTGACCGAGCAACCATTTTAAAGAAAAAACTCAAGCTAAAATAAATATCTTTTTTCTTTTAAGCAGTCCAAGTCTTAATTATACATGGTTATGAGATAAGGGTAATTAATACCTTACACTTCGAGAGAATAGAAGTATTACTTAAATTCAGGGACCAGAAAATTATATAGATTGCCTATATACTAATCTTTTGTAAAGTCTCGAATATAATAATTCTAATATTCAACTCTAAGTCTAAGTAAGTATAAAATACCTTTATATAAATCGCTTTCGAACATTTTAAGCTAATAAACACCTTTACTGATAACTTCTCTTGTCTCTATAAGCTGCATGTACAAAGGAGTATTTACTAATTCTAAATTTAATTAATATATAGAGTCATATTTAAATATTTGGCTTTTTAAGCCTTTTCCTGTCGATGAAGTTTCTCTACCCATATAGAAATCAGGGGAAGATACATTGGCTGAATTATTAAAGAATAAAATTTTTCCAATCTCATATAAACCACCACAAGCCTCATGTGATAAAAATAATCCTCCTCCTATCTTGCTTTAGCAATTTTGAATAACTACATTTTCAAAAGCTTAGATTCGAGTAATAAAAATAGCTCCACCAAATAACTCACTTATGCAATTGTCAAATAAAGCATTACCAACATATAATATATTAGAATTTCCCTACAGCTAAAAACATCCTCCTGAGTCTTAGCTTCTCATATTTCTAAATGTGCTGTCTGAAATAGTCAAATTTACTTCTTAATCTTTTCCTGAATAGAAAAATTTTATATTTCTATTTCCAAAATTAGCTTAAGTGTTAATAATAATTATGTTAGAAAATGTTATTTAAGGTAAATAAGAATAGGGGGGATATAGTTGTATAAAATTTATATATTAGTGCTTCTTTTCTTATTATCCTAGAAGAGATTAGTCATTTGAAGATTGAGATTATCCTAAAGTATCTCCTATATGAAAACTATGTATAGTTTATAAAGTCTACTATTCTTAGTTTTTAGGAGGAATTTGGCCAATATAAGAACTATTCAAGAGGAATTCAGTAACATTAGATAATTTTATAAAAGAATCATCCAAAGACTGAAGAGAATAACTATCTACATACATATCTGTAAAAGTTACTTACTTCTAATATTCATATAACCCAAGACCTTAAAACAACTAGGAATTCATTATTAAAGATGATTCGATGCAAAATAATTGTCCATTAAAAAACTAAAAAAGAGGTAAATTGCTTGTTACATTTAAGAGGAATAGTTTCTTGATAATCATATTATCACCTCTAAAAAAAGGAGTTGTTTTACTATCAATTTTTAAGATTACATTCTATAAATATAGTTGAGATAAAACCATTGATTGATTTTGATCTATCAAACGATAGTATAATGTATCATTCACTATCTAATCATGAAGAGTAAAGTTGAGTTCTTGATCATATTTTTCAATTTCAAAACCATAATAATTATATTTATATTATATTTTCTATTCATCCAGCATATTCTTTATTTTTTCAGTTGAATTACCTAAGCAATTACTTAAAACTATTGAAATTACTATTCCTTAAAACAATAGATATTTCATTCTTGTTTTATCCTTTTTGAAAGAAGGTTAATTAATTAAAAAGTTGTTTTTCTTCTTTCTT
Organism: Tetrahymena borealis; assembly: GCA_000260095.1. Classification (NCBI taxonomy): domain Eukaryota; phylum Ciliophora; class Oligohymenophorea; order Hymenostomatida; family Tetrahymenidae; genus Tetrahymena; species Tetrahymena borealis. Next base: position 535,225 of record JH651251.1, on the reverse strand, counting down.
CTACTTTTCCACTTTTCTTTTTTACTTATTAGCATTAATTTCAAAAAAGATATCCAATACCTCCCACTAAAGGTAATTTATTAATTCATTTATTATTTTTTTTTTTCATACATTTTTCAACAATCTTCTGCAACTTCCTTAATATATATGGTTTAATAACCACTTATTTTTTCATATATAGATTTTTTTTACTCATCCTCTTTCTCTATAAACTTTTCTATTGCCCATAAATGATTAAATATTTCCTTCAATAACAAACCTCATCTAATATTTTAAAAATATATTTCTATTGGTGAATCTTAATATGAAGCTAAAATAATTTAATCATAAAAATAAATGCTGAAATAAGAAAATCTAACTCCTAGCCTTAGAGGTAAAAATTAATCTGTTAAGATATCATATGCAATTTAATATTTAAGATATAATAAAAATAAAGAATATTAAAGAAGGATATTTGCTAATTATTACAAAAATTAACAATATAAAATTGAATTTTAAATTTTGAAATCTTTTCATCATATGAAAAAATAAAAAATATTAAGGATAGTATCCTTCATATTATGAACACTATTCAAATCTCTTAATCTACTTATCAAATATCTTCTTTTATACAACCGATTTTTTAAGGACTTATAACTAATTAAATTGCAACAATTAAAAATATGAATTTATATATTATAAATTTACACATATTAAATAATTTATTTTATTTATGAATTTTGTGTAATAATTTAAAAATAATAAATAAATAATAATTCTTAACTCAAGCCAATTTATAAATGAATTATACTTAAATAAAAATACTTGATTTTATCACACAGTAAGCTAAGCTAATTTCAACAATTGATGAATAATGCCAAATCTTTAAAGAATTAAATAAAATAAATAATTAAATAGCGATGATGAAAATGGAGAAATTTAGAATTAACCTTGTATACTTTTAATAATTAAGCATCTATCATGAAAATAAAATGTCAATTATTGAGGTCCTGGAATTATAATTTCCTCAAATGATTTACCACATTTATTTAATATTAATTTAAAATTTTGTAGTTTTTAGGAGAATAATATGATTTATTTTTATGTTATTTAGTTTAAGTTAATCATTTAAATTATTTAAAATAGTATTTTTACTTTATATTTTTATGATTAATTTTGATAATAAATATTTATTTCTTTAAACTCTGAAATTCTAAATTTGCATTATTCTATTATTAATTCAGCTTTATATTGGTTTGATTACTGGTTTTCAACTACATATATTAACTTAGATTTTTAAAAAAATGTTTATGAAATTTAGTTTGATACTAGAGTTTTACCAAAAAAATAAAATTTAAAATTATTCAATATTATAATTTAATTAGTGGTTTGAATTAATTTCTTAAATCCTTGCTAAAATTTTCAAAGGCTTATTTAAAAATATTTCCTATATTTTATTTCAAGCACTTAATTAGGGATTTATTAATTAAAAATAATTAATGATAAAGAAATCAGATAAAATAAGTATATTTTTGATATTCTCTCTTCAAATTAGTAAATTTAAATATCCCTATCCTTAGAATTAATTATTCTAATTTTTTTATTAAATTTTAAATTTATAATATTTATTTTTGTAACCTCTTATTGTTATTAAAAATAAATTAGCTTCAAGTTAGGAATTCTAATAAATTAAATAAGAAATATATTTATGATAAATTAACTGAAAGGATTATTTAAATATTTTTTAAATTTTAGATTTTTAATTTATTACTCTATTTTTTTATTATTTAGAGAAAATTCATTTGCTTACTAATTTATTCAAAAAACAGATAATATCAAATAAAGTAGAAAGATTTAGGTGTTGATTAGAAGATAATTAAATAAATATAGAGAATATTTAACCAAAAAAATATATATTTGATTATCTTAATAAAGTTAAGGAATAGAAAAATTTAAATTTATTGATTGGATAGATCAGACATGAAAAAAAAGATTTAGAGAGAAATTAAAAATAGATGATTAGAAAGAAAAAGGGTAATAATTGAAAGTAAAATTTAAATAATTAAATAAATTAAAGATTTTTCTATAAAATTATTTGATAAAATAAAGTCAGTAAAATAAATAGATAAGTAAGCATAAAAAAATTATAGGAGTAATAAGACTTAGTTTTTCTAAAAATGAACAAAATTATGGATTGTAATATAGAAAATGCTAGGGTTTTTTTGAAAAATAAAGATATCACTCTTATAGAATGTGCAGGAAAAAGCTAAAATTAAGTTTGGAAAGGATATGATAATTGGAATAAAAGAGAGGTTGCTATAAAGATGCTTTATTATAGAAATTTAAAAGGTTTAGAAGAAACTATAGAAGAGTTTTAGATTATGAAAAGAATAAAATCTTCTAATGTCATTGAAGTATATGATTTTTTTCAAGATAAATTGAACAGAGCAATTTATTTAATCGTAGAATATTGTCAAAATGGGGATTTGAATTTCTATTGTAAAAATAATCATTTAAGTAAAGAATAAATCCTAAAAATATTTAATCAAATATTGATAGGAATTTAAGCAATCCACGAAAAAAATATAATTCATTCTGATTTGAAGCCTTAAAATATCACTCTATCTAAATTATGTGAAGCGAAAATAATTGATTTTGGAATTTCAATGGAACTTATAGATCAGTGTTTTACTTAAAAGAAAGGTTATACTGATCCTTGGGCACCTTTTGAATAAATTAATTAAAACACAATTTATAAATAAAGTGATATATACTCTGCAGGTGCTATCTTATGCTATCTTTGTGGGTTAGATTTAAGATCTATTTTGCATATCAGAGAAGAAAAATATCCAGATATTTCAAATCATGAATTTAAATCTCTATTGTAAGTAGCTTTTGGTATGATGAATAAAGACTATCTAAATAGAACAGAAATAAAAGATGTTCTGGATTTCATTAATTAAGAATTGAATTTAATAGATTTAGAAAAATAGATAGACATTAAAGTAATCAATAAAGATAATAACTCTTTAGAAGAATAACCTGAACTTTCTTAATAAAACAGTAAAGAATTAAAATATTTCATACAAAATAATGACTACAATCTAAAAAGGAGTTCATATTTCATCCTTCTTTTAATTTTAATTCTATTGGCTTTAATTTTAAAATTAACATCTAGCAATAAACCTAAGTGCTCATTTAAATAGGATTTAATTTATCATAAGAAAAGTACTTTGTTCTTCTAAAATGGAGATTTTTATCAAGGAGATATTTTAAATTGTTAGATGGAAGGATATGGAGTGTACGAATGGGGAGCCAAATAAAAATCTAAGTTCTAAGTTGAAAAGTATGAAGGCTAATTTAAAGCTGACTAAAAGAATGGGTAAGGAACTTGTTATTATGCAAAAGGATAAAAGTATGTTGGTGAATGGCTGTCAGATAAAAGACATGGGTAAGGAGTATTTGAATGGGGACAGAATTCTGAATTGAAAGGTTAAAAATATAAAGGGTATTACAAAAATGATAAATGGAATGGGGAAGGTACTTTTTATCTCTATAATGGTGATTTATATGTAGGAAAGTTCTTAAATAATTACATGGATGGAGAAGGAGTGTATAAATGGGGACCTAATTAAAAATCCTAATGGGGAGTAGACTACTATGAAGGTTAATTTAAAGAAGGTTTTAAAAATGGAAATGGTACTTGCTACTACACAAATAATGAAAAATATGTAGGTGAATGGCAAAATGATTTAAGGCATGGAGAGGCAATCTATTATTTTCAAAATGGAGATTATTTAAAAGGAAAATGGTAAAATGATAAAAAGATGGGATAATTCATCTACTATTCTTAATCTTCAGGAATTAAATAAAATTTGATATTCAATGACGATATTCCTATTTGAAACCTAAAAATAAAATAAACTATAGGCCAAATAACTTGAAAATTAATTTCATTAAAAGATCTAATTAAACTACATTCATTATTTTTCTTTAAATTGCTTAATTACCTTGATTTTCTTATTTTTTAATAAATGTTTCTAAATATTTATTAGATAATTGAAAGTAATCAGTTCAAATTTTTACTTTAGAATGAATATTACCGTATTTCCTCTATAACTCTTGCGAGACGAATTGCGAGGGAAGCACAATTTAGGGATTTTTTCATTGGTCGCAACCTCTCACTTTTCTGCGAGTTGCGAGTTCCGAATATAAAGGAAATACGGTAATTTACTATTATAGTAAACCTCTTATAAATAAATTTTTATTATATTAATTCTATAATTGTAGCCTTATAAGTAAAATAAAAAGCCAAGATAGCAAGGTTGTGGTCAATTAATAATCAAATTATTTTAAATATTTAGAAGATGCTAAAAATATTATTATTATTTTATGATTATCTAACATTCTATTGATTGTAATAAAGAAATTATAAACTAAAAATTTATTATTATTTATTTATACTCAAATTAATTTACTATTATAATTTATATGAAATTATGAAATCAATATATTGAAAATTAATTAGTGATTAATTTTGAAGATTAAATTAAAAATAAATTCTTCTACTTTTTAGCTGTTTAAAAAGCTTTTTTTAAAGATATGATATTTTAAAAAATAATTCTTTAAAGCCTTACTAACTATTATTATTTTTAAAAAATTGATATAATTTGGTTGGTTATTTTATTTATTTTTTATACTCTTAATTATTTGTTATTACTTGCATTAAAAATAATAAAAAATAATTATTATATTATTTTATAATAATGCTCCTATTTCAAAAATGGGATTTATTTAATAAGAAAATGTTTAATCACACTTAACTCATTCTTTGCTGAGACACAATATTAATCAAGGATCTGACATGATTTCAATTTAGATTATAATTACTAAAAGAGCAAATACTATTACTAGTATCTTTAATTTTTTAATTAAAAAAAGAGGATAGTCTGAGAATCGATCCTTTGTTAATATTAAAATTCAAATAATAGACAACTTCAATGATATTTCTCACTTCTAAATCCAAATAAGCCAATAGGTTCATATATCTGTGCTAAATTATATCTTTTTTATTCATTTTTTATAACAGAATATTTTTAAAAACATGAGAGATCACTTTCTTCAAATAATATTAAAACCAAATTTGATTAGATTTTTAAGGGGTAGGAATATTATTAAATTAGATAAAATTATTAATTTTGGATTTGAGTAAATCACTTACACTCTAATATAACTAATTAAAAGTATAAAGTATTGATTATTTTGGCTAGAAATTAAATTAAATTATTGAATTTTCAATATTTTAAATTTCTAAATTCCCCCCACCAAATTATTTTTTTTAAATCTAATTATCATATCAAAATTTAATTAAAGTAAATAATAATTAATTATTAATTAGTAATAAAGTATACCCACAACTTTTTAGTTATTATCTTAATACTATAAATAATTTTGTAAATTAAAATATTAATATTAATTTTAGATAATTCTAATCGAATAACAAGGAATTTGAATTGTAATTTTCTTCCCAATTCTGATCTTCTTCACCTTCTATTTAAAAGTTGGTAATTATTACTTTTCTAATAAAGGCAATGATAATTTAAAAAGAAAGATTAATAAATAAATAAATAAATGTAAAAATGATTGCTTACTAATAACTAATTATTGATATTAAAAAATAAAACTAGATAATAAATGCTTTTATTCTAAGTACTTTTTACATAGGTATTATAATAAATTTTGAATTAACAAATTTAAAATGCAGATTACTAAGTATATATAACCTTCTTCAATTGTTTCTTAATTAATCCAAATTAAAAATAGATATAATCATTTAATAAATAAAGATTAATAATAGTTAAATTTTTTCTTCTTCTATTAAAATAATTATCAATAAAAATCTAATAATTAAATAATTATAATAAGAGCAAAATTAATCTATTTCATTTTTACCTTTTTTTTAAGTGATATTTCTTTATTAGAAATTAATTTAGTAAATAATCAGTAAAAAGATAAAAATTAATTAATTTTTGTTAAAAGCTTTAACTTTCTGCTTAAAATTTTCTTCTTCAATAATTTATATAATTTATAATAAACTTATATTCGTCTTCTATAAATTTTAAAGTTAAGATTATTATCAAGTTATTAAAAATTATTGTATAGAGAGAGATTTCTATAAAATTTATTACTTTTTAAAATCATTAATCATAAACTAAATAAATTATTTACTTCAAATCCTCATTTTTAAAAATTATTTGACAATAGTTTATCTTTAGGAAGAATCTTAGAAGAAAATATTGTGATAACACCCAATTTCCTAAGATAAATGTCTAAATAATATTGTTCTATCTATCTCTTCAAATTATTTACAAAAACATTTTCTCTTATGTTATTGAGAGGAGATGATCACATTGGTTAGAGTTCTTTCTGTTATTTATAAGTTTTACAATTCTAATTTAAATTGTTGAGAAGAATGAGTTTGGTTTAGAAAAATAATAATAGTGATGGAAGATTTAATGTAAAAAAAATGACTTTTATTATTCTTAATTTATGTGGAATATTCAATTAACGCTATATTGTAAATCAAAATGTCAATTTAATGTATGAAATTTCTAATTGTAAAGGTATTAATTTTGTTGATGAAACAAAATTCTGTTACATTAATTTTTCTATAACTATTTAAAAGTTCTACTAAGAAATTCTTCATATATTTCTCTATGAACATTTTTATTATTTGCAAAAGATAGATGAAGAATTTACTTCTTATTTAAATAGAAACCTCTTTATCCTAGAGAAATCAATTTCCTTATTAGCTTTGGGACATCCTTATTTGGTTCTTGCAGGGTTATATGATGTAAAATACTTTATTTGCAATAAATTATATTATGATGAATTTGTTTGTAAGGAGTAAATTAAATTTTAGGATTTTTCAATTATGTAGGTGAAATTGTAACTTTGATAGCAGCTGATAGTTATTATACGGTTTAAAATTTCATCAAAATACTACTTCATTTCTCTAAAGTAGAGAAATAATCCATTACACAGCGAATTTGAGGGAATATTCATCTACCCCTTCATAGCAGAGTTTATTTTTCTTTGAATTTTAATAGCTATTAAAAGAAACTGACTACTCTTAATTGAATTGTCATATACATATAATGTAGAGACAGAACTCATTCATGACTGTTAAGCAGGAGAGAACCCCATTAATTCATTCTCACGAGAGTTTACACTTTTAAATTTCATTTTTTTGTAAGATGAACCATATTTATTGAAAAAGTAGATTCTTAGTATAATTTTTCAAAATAAGATTATTCAGTAAGAGGAAGAAAAAATAAGTTGAAATTATATTTGTTATCAGAATTCTTTATAGTAAGTCATTATGAAAGAAAAAAAAATAAATAAAATCACAATTTCAAAAACGAAATTTTTAATTAAAAATGCTAAATATCTACCATTAAAATAGTATTCTGTTATTTAAATAATTCACACTAATTTCTTAAAAATCTGATAGTTAAAAAATAATTCTTGATTACTTCTTAAAGAATATTTTTGATTTACAAGTTAGATGAGAATCTACTACTCCAATAATTTCATTAATATATATCTAGGTTGTACTTTTTAGTTAGTTAGAAAATCTTAAGTAAAAAAGGATTACTAATTTAGAAAGATCGTTTACTTATTTATATTTATTATTAATTGGTTATTGAGAGTTAATAAATATTAGTGATCTTCTACTAATAAAGATAATATTTTACTATTTTAGTAATTCGCAATGATTAAACTGTTAGCATTTGATTAAAATACCTCTTCATTTCCTCAATATTATATAAGAGTTTATTATAACAGCGGTATGGAGGGAGAATCATTATATCTTCCTTGCCTATTCTATATTATAAATTTATATATATTTAAGATAAATTAGGATTAAAATGTAGATTGACCAATCTTCATTTCTATCAAATTCCTAATAAGATTACTTAAAGATTTTTAATTCTTGCAATATCTTTTCATAACATCTTCAGGTGTATGACATAGAAGAGTTACTTGCATAGTTATATCTCAGTTGATGATTTTATTCAATTTTTCAGTTAAAATTATTTTGATGAGGTATACGAAATTATTTAGAAAGATAGCTGTGGTAATGATTTATCTTAAATAAATAGTAAGTTATATGATGTAGTTATTTTTTAGGTCCTCTGTTAACATAAAATAATGCAAATCAAAACCTTAGTATAGATATTTGTCAATTTCTTATTATAAATAAACCATTTATTGAGGATTAGAATACAAAATCTTGTTACAGTAAAAAGTAGTCTTTTCCTCAAAAATTATCATAAGTTAAGTAAGGTTCATATAATTGATTTATATTTTAATTCTATTGTAACTAATATTAATGGATTACCTAATATAGTCATTTTACAATTAAAATGGCATTTATTTGTAGTTTAATAGCAAGAATATAAGGAAAAGCGTTACAATTTTTCCTAAATATGAATAAAAATATAAGGAGTTAAGAGGTATTTTTTAGCTTCTTATCTTAAAAATTGGAGAAATTTTACATTCATAAATTCAATTTTTATTAGGATATATTATTAAATGAAATTTAATGTGCACCTAATAAAAATCAGGATTAATCTAATTTCAAAACTTTTGTTGCAAAACTATTTCCCCAACTAAATAGTAATTATCAGATGTTTACAGAATTTTTAATTCTTCAAAGATAAATTTTCTCTTTAAATTATTTTCTTTTCAAACCTTTTTACTTATAATTAATATTACAGACATTTCTTCTTTTGAAAAAAATTAAAAAAAAACTACAATAATTATCAGTACAAATCAACATTGCAATGATAAGCTAAGAAAAAAAGTAGACTAACTTTTTATTAAAATAAGAATAAATAGGAGCTCTAGAAATTTACAATCAGTAAAAATATTCTAAAGGATGTTCTTTAAGAAATAGATAAAATTTAATTAATTCAATAAAAAGACAATCAACACTTAAACTATCTACATAAATTTCTTAACATAAAGCCTCAATTCAATTTGATAGAATCTTAGGAGGCGGATAGTGCTGCAGTAGTAGAGAAGTTATAATGGATGATAGATTAATTAATACTAAATTAGGGAATATTACTTCATTGAATATTTAGAATCATAAATTAGAAAAAGGATTTTAAAAAAATTATAATGCACTAGTCGCAGATATTTCGCATAGAATCAATATTTTAAAAGAGACAGATGAAGAAAGTGAGATTGAGATAATTGTAAAAAAATGTTTGAATAAATATAAAGAACTAATACCCACAAATAATAGTGCCTACAGAAGTTATGTTCTTTAATTATTTGATATAATTCTTTAATACATGATTAGTGGCGCTCAACATATTGGCAGCTATGAAAAAATAGTAAACTAAATGTAAATATTTACTGATAGTATGAAATTATACAAATAATAGCACTCTTGTTAAGATTTTATTTTCTTTTCTGAATTACTAAGTAATTTAAATGAATAAACCTTTGATGTAGATCAAACTAATCAATAAAAATTAAAATCCTGTTCTAAATTTGTTACTATTTTGATTGAAAATGGAGTTTCTAATCATTATTAATAAATGAATAATTTATCTCATATTATTGAAGAAGAGTCTGATTTGCTTGAAACAATAAAAAAAGATGCATTTAACAAGAAAGAAAAATAAGAGAGTGTTTGGGAGGTAGTTGATATAATCCGTGAAAAAGTATTTTTATAGAAAGATCATTTTTTTAGTTAAATAACTGGTTTGTGGGTATTAAGAATTGAAAAATTTGGTAAGTTCTAACTAGTTTAGAGTATTGAAAATGAAATTCTATTTTATATTGATTAATTTATTGATTTCATAGAATCACCCGACAGATAGACATCTAGTCAACTAATTCTTTATATTTTACTTTAAATCAATTCACTTTTAGAGTAAGGAAATGAAAATAATCTTGGCAATAAAGATTCTAGCATTTTAGCAATCAATACTAAAAATGTAAAAAAATTCCTAATGATATTATAATAGAAGGAGATTAAAACAGATAACTTATAGTAGTTCTTTTCATTTTCATTAAAAGATACAACCTATAGGTTTTTATCAAAATAAATATTGTTGAATTATTATAAACTATCTTGCACCTTCAAAGTCGATCTAGAGGAAAAAGAATAGTAATGGATACCTTTGGTCTATTCTTACATCACTGAAGAGATTTAATAAGTGAAAGTTCTTTTCTAAAGTAATTCTTACTTCATCAAGGAAATCAACAATGGAGACAATTCATAAATAGCCAAAAAAGTTATAGACTATTAAATTGTGAGAAAAAAGCAATTCTAAACTTTTATGAGTACTAAAGACTTTGAATAATATGAATCTACCATTCATGATGAAGAAGATTTTCTTAATAAGATTTCTCTTAATTTAATAGAAAGATGGGAGTTAGAAGCACGATAAAGATTAGATAAAGATATTGCCCTCAAGGATGATATCTTATTAGAAGTATAAGATCTTTATATTCAACAAAATCTAACTTTTATGCAGGGAAATAACATATTTACCTAATCTCAAATGTAACAAAATATCAACGATGATAAATCTAATATGAAGAAAAATGCAATTGAATTAATTATAGAGAATTTTTTAATACCAAATTCATCAAAATAAGATTAGAAAGACACTTGTAAGATACTGGGTATTCTTGCTGAAGGTGGAACAGGAAAGTCTATGTTAGTTAAAAAATTAGAAACAACACTAATGAAAGATAAGGACTTAATTCTTAAAAAATATTAAAATTAAGTAAATTATATCCCATTCTTAATTAAATGTAATAATTTAGACCACAATAATCCTTCAATTGAGAATTATTTGATGAGTTAAAAATTAGATGAAAAGCAAATAGACTAACTTAAGAATATCTCTAAGTTTAAAATTATTCTATTAGATGGTTATGATGAATACACTGGAGATTACTTCAGAGTCTACTCTAAACTCAAATTAAAGGAATGGAAGAATACTTTAATTATTATCACTTCCAGATTAGAGAAACTAACGTTAAGTGATGCTTGTGCATATTTCAGTTAAGATAATGAAATTGGATAGCGTGATGAAAAATCTTATTGCATTGTGTAGTTAAAAGAGTTCTAAAGAAAAGATATAGATGAATATTGTATAAAATTCTTTAACAAGCCTTCATAATCTTAGCCATCAGATGAAACAAGCGAACATTACATTGAGATAATGAAATAATGCTTAAATAATAAATAATTAGAGCTTCTTTTATTCTTACCCATTAATCTGTACTTGTTTACTAGAATGATTAAAACCAATAAGGAATTGGATCTTTAATATTTAACAAAAAATATTTCAGACTAAATTTAAATCTAAGAAATATTCTTCAAAGAGTAATTCAATAGAGAAGCTGTAGAATTTATCTCTAGTCAAAAACTTCCCTCTAGTGCTAATGAAAAAGATAAGTAATTAAAAGAATACATATCCACATAATATTTTGTTTACTTTTAAACAATTTCTATGAAAATGTTCCTCAATAAGGGTATTAAATCTAATTTCTTATAGCTAGATAGAGATAAAATAAATTTTAAACTCTAATAAAGTACATAAATCTCACTAAGCCAAGAAAATTAAGAGTAATTATGTGATAAAATATCTAACTATGTTAACTCTAAAATTATTATGAGAGTAAAAGAAAATGAGGACAGTTAAGGAATAAAAGAAAATAAAATAATTGAATTTAAGCACAAATCCCTTTTTGAATATTTTGTTGCTCGAGCCATGAAATTTGATTTTGATATTCATGGTAAAGACATTATTAACCTTGATATTTCTTAACTACAAAAGTTTAATATTAATTAAAAACCTATTATGAATAAAGGTAAAAACTAATCTGAATAATAAATTCTATTGAAATTATACAAATTGATTTAACATTAAATTGATGGTAGAGAATTTAAAGGGAGCTATTATTAGAACGATATAAAAAAGAATCATATATTTATTTAATACCTAAAAAGATCTACTATTAATAAAGTCACAGATGTTAGCCCAATTGATGTGGGGTCTTCAAATTTACTATCTGCTTTATTTATCTCCAAATTTTTATACCCACATTTATCATTTACAAAATGCTCGTTTTCTAAAGCTTATATTCCACATTGTAAAAGCAGCACTATTAGCTTTGATTAATGTAATTTCAATGATTCTAATCTTAAAAATGCAAATTTATCATCTTTTGAAACTTCATTCACATAATACGCTTGTATAGATTCTTACCAAAAAGAATTTGATACAAATAACTTTTATTCATCTAATGGAATAGCTTTCTATTAGAATACATTAGTTTCTATTACATCTAATGGAATAATAAATAGTTACAAAATTACTGATTAGGGTTATCAGCTATTGCTTTCTAAACAAATTACTTGCCAATCTTTAATAACTATTAATATCATAGATTCTAAAATTCTTATTTCTTCTCCTTATTCAGTATTTGAAATTAATCCAATTACTTTAGAAATCGATTAATCTTTTAAATTCTTTTCTCAGATAAAAGGTATCTCTGTTCATGATAATCAATAAATCATAGAATTAAGAAATAGCAATATCTATTTTGGTAATATTCTAAATGGGTTTAAACATTTACAAATTTAAGGAAATAATCCAATTTTATCGAAAAAATACATAGTAACCTAAAATGAATCTAGTATGTTCGTCTATGATGTATAATCTAATTTTTCCTTAATAAAATAATTACCTTGCAAGTTTTAGTAAGGAAAATTTAACAAAGCAGGTAATAAACTGGTAACAGTAAATCATAATACATTTTAAATCTGGGATGTGGAGAAGGATTTCAAACTCATAAATACAATCGAAGGTCATAATGATACTATTAACTCGATTACTTTCTCTCGAGATGAAAAGTATTTTGCAACAGGTTCTAGAGATTAAACTTGCAAAATTTGGAATGTTGTGTAAGACTTCCAGCTCATCAACACAATCCAAGGTCATACAGATACTATTAACTCAATTGCTTTCTCTGTAGATGGGAAGTATCTCTCAACGAGTTCAGATAATTAAATTTGTAAAATCTGGAATGTAGAGAAAGGTTTCTAGCTTATAGATTCAATACAAGGTCATACTTCTTCTATTAACTCGGTTGCTTTCTCAGCAGATGGAAAATATCTTGCAACAGGTTCAGAAGATAGAACTAGCAAAATCTGGAATGTAGAGAAAGGCTTGGAACTCATTAATACTATCCAAGGTCATACTGGTAATGTTAACTCAGTAGCTTTCTCTGCTGATGGAAAATATCTCGCAACTGGTTCTTCAGATAAAACTTGTAAAATCTGGAGTGTAGAGAAAAATTATGAGCTCATCAATACACTTTAAGGTCATACAGATTCTATTAACTCAGTTGCTTTCTCTGCAGATGGATAATATCTTGCAACCGGTTCTTCAGATTAAACTTGCAAAATCTGGAAAGTAGAGAAAGGTTTCGAACTCATCTATACAATCCAAGATCATATCGATTCTATTAACTAAATCACTTTCTCTGCAGATGGTAAGTATCTAGCTACAGCTTCTAAAGATTCAACTTGCAAAATTTGGAATGTAGAGAAAGGGTTCTAACTCTTCAATACAATCAATGGTCATATTTCTTTTATTACATCAGTTGCTTTCTCTGCAGATGGAAAGTATCTTGCAACTGGTTCTTGGGATAAAACTTGCAAAATCTGGAATGTAGAGAAAGATTTTGAACTTGTTAATACAATTCAAGGTCATACTTATTTTGTTAACTCTGTTGCTTTCTCTGCAGATGGAAAGTATCTCTCAACTGGTTCTTCTGATAAAACCTGTAAAATCTGGAATATTGAGAAAGGTTTTGAGCTTGTTAATACTATAGAAGTTCATTTTGATTCTGTTAAGTCAACTCCTTTCTCTGCAGATGGAAAATATCTTGCAACAGGTTCTTGGGATAAAACTTGTAAAATCTGGAGTGTAGAGAAAGGTTTTGAATTCATCAATACAATCAAAGGTCATACTAATTCTATTTGCTCAGTTGCTTTGTCTTCAGATGGAAAATATCTGGCAACAGGTTCTAGGGATCTAACTTGTAAAATTTGGAGCGTAGAGAAAGGTTTTGAACTTGTCAATACAATCGAAGGTCATACTAATTATATCAACTCGGTTGCTTTCTCTGCAGATGGAAAATATCTTGCTACAGGTTCTTCGGATTAAACATGTAAAATCTGGAATGTACAGAAAGGTTTCGAACTCATGAATACAATCCAAGGTAGTATTGATTCCATAGGCTCAGTTGCTTTTTCAGCGGATGGTAAATATCTAGCGACAGGTGCAAAAGATGGAACTTGTTGCAAAGTTTGGAATATATTGAAAGATTTCTAACTCACCAATACAATCGAAGGTTATTCTAATTCTATTAACTCAGTTGCTTTCTCTGTAGATGGAAAGTATCTCTCAACTGGTTCCAAAATCTGGAATGCAGAGAAAGATTTTGAACTCATCAATACCATCGAAGGCCATACTAATTGTATTAACTAAGTTGCTTTCTCTGCAAATGGAAAGTATCTCGCAACAGCCTCTTGGGATTAAACTTGTAAAATCTGGAATATATAGAAAGGTTTTGAACTCACCAATACATTCTAAGGGCATACTGATTCTATTAGCTCAGTTGCCTTCTCTCCAGATGGAAAATATCTTGCAACAGGTTCTTATCAAATATGTAAAATCTGGAATGTAGAGAAAGGTTTCGAACTCATCAATACTATCCATGGTCATGAACATTTTATTAGCTCAATCGCTTTCTCTGTAGATGGAAAGTATCTCACAACTGGTTCAATTGAAGGAACTTGCAAAATCTGGAATGTAGAGAAAGGTTTAGAACTCATTAATTCAATACAAGGTAATATTGATTCTATTAGCTAAGTTGCATACTCTGCAGATGGAAAATATCTAGCAACAAGTATTGAAGGTAAAACTTGCAAAATCTGGAATGTTGAGAAAGGTTTTGAACTCATCAATACAATCTAATATCATAGTGCTGATATTATCTTGGTTGCTTTTTCTCCAGATGGAAAGTATCTAGCAACAGTTTAAAAAGATGAAACTTACAAAATCTGGAATGTAGAAAAGGATTTTGAACTTGTTAATGAAGATAAAGGTTACTAAAATTTGATAAAAAGGTTTAACTTTTCTGATAATTAATTCAATAAAATTAAAAATGAAGAAAGTTAAAACAATCTAAGAATTTATAATAATAACTTATTAAAACTAAATGAGTAAAGTCTATTTGACTAAATATATTAAATGTGATAAATTGATGCAAAAGACTATAGAAAATGAATAGTATTTTTATTAATAAATATTTATAGTAATTAAAAGTAATATTATATTTAGTAATTAATCTATTCATAATTTTATCTTAGATAATTATTTGTTGTGGATCATAAATAATATTTTTAATTTTGAAATTAATAATTAATTAACATCTTCAATATTTAATTTAATAGCTTTTCATTTCTCAATTTATATTAAAGTTTAACCAATTAATTGTTGACTATATTTTTTAATGAATATATACTTTAGATTTTAGACATTATGAAAAATTGAATGCTCCTTTTACATCAATTTTTTATTTACTATAATAATATTACCATATTCACTCTTTACTCTGTTTTCGATACTCATCTTAACAGAGTGAGGTAATTGAAAATAAAATTTCGGATAAAATTGTAAAATTTTTTAAAAATTTACTAATCTATACTTTACAAATAATGTATTATTTAATAATAATATTAATATTATCAAATTGAATTATTTTTATCAAATAAAACATAAAAATATTAGTATAAAAATGGCTGAATAACTCAAAATATTTGAATTTGAAAAAATAGATCTTGGATTAGCTATGAAATTAGTTTTCAATTCAATTTTTAAAAAAAGTTGTTGGAATAGAGGTGCAATAGCAAAAGAAAATACTTTTGTTGTTTGAGTAGACACTTCACGAGTATATACCAAATAGCTTATATTCATTTATGGTTTATCTATAATATTAAAAGTACTTGGAACAGTAGAATCTTTTTATAAGCTACTCTATCCTAAAATAAGATAGCCCTTATACCAAGACATCATGGGGTATAATAATTTATTATTTTGATTGTATATTAATTAGCTAGATTTTATCAAATAATCGTTCTTGGATTCGCTATATTACTCGTATAATACTAAATAATAGTTAGTATAATCATTAATATATCTTAATAGTTAGAAGATCTAGTTTTATTAATTCTTATAAAAAATTCCAACAAACTATAATGTATTATAGCCATAGAGAGTTTGAATATTATCATTGATTAAAATTTAATTATTATTAAATTCTAGAGTTAAAATGAAAGAATTTCCTTAGAAGTATGATATCAAAATAGATGATTCAGAGAATTTTTAAGAGTAATTTATTTTTTCATTTTAATAAAGTTATACCCCTTTCACAGTGAAGAAATTTTTAAAATCAACAGCAGAGTATTTGCTTAAATCTTACGAAAAGCCATAATAGATTTTTTGATTATAAGAAACAAATATATTTAGGTTTAAAGATTAAATATAAATGATATTTGTTATTATGAGATTGCTGATAGATAAATAAATACTACAATCAAGAGAAAAATAATTTTAATCACCTTTTGGTTTAAGTTGAATCAAGCAAATTTAAGAAGAAGAACTTCCTGTTTCTTAGAGTAAAGCTAATAATCCAAGATTACTATCAGATATGATGGTGATAATAGATTAATTTAGAAGTATTTTACTATGATAAATATATTCATTTTGCTATGCTAACGAGATAGCAGGCTAAGAAGTAGGGTATTAATCATAAATACCTTCTATTTTATAATTAGTTAAAGTAATTATATTAGACTGTTGATAATCCAGAGAAATAGTATAAACATTTTACTTTAAAATAGTTTTTTCCTCTTTTGTTTATGAGATATCTAGTCCTCCATCATCTATAAAGAATTAGCAATTAGGTTACTATACACTGGAAAGGGATAACTATTCAATAAATATACCTTGAGATGTTGAAATCATTAAAGCATTTGGCATAATAATTATTTAATTGTAGCTTTCTTAAAGATTTAAGGTCATTTCGCTAACTTCATCAATTCTTTAAGTAAAATTTATAGCGTAAGCAAATTCTTTATAATCCAAAATACTTTCCCAACCGAGTAAATGGCCATTTGTAAATTATTTATCATCAAACTTATAAGAAAAAGGTGCTTAAATTGTCATGTTACTTAAATCATTTTAAAAATCTTATACATTTCTAATTTAACTATTTGAAGCCTAAACACTTCTATAATAGTAGAGCGTTAAATTAATCTAATATTTATCATTTAAAGTTAATAATCCAGTAATCTTATTGGCTATTTGGGATTAAAAAACTGTAGGATTTATTTTAATTAAAGCCTACAAAGTCAATTTATAGTATAATTATAAGAAAACATACTATTGGTTTTGAAAGTATCCTGCCATTGAAGGGACTGCAAAAAAAGGAGTAGATTTAGAAAGATTTATTGTTGTAAACAGTTAATTTTGAGCTTGAATGTCACCAGAAATAGAAACTCTATAGAATAGTTTTTTAATATTGTTGTCATCAATTTTCGTATCAACAATTAAGAATTCTTAGTTTGAATTTAAACTAAAACTCTTAATCTATTAAAGCTTATTTCCAATCCAATTTTTATATCCAAAGCTCAAGAAAGATCTGATAATTGTGGCTTAATTACCATTAAATTTGCCATAGGATAATTGCTAAATTATTGGGGAGTTATTATCATTTCTAGCAACAATAAAGGATTCACTAAAGAAAATAACTTACCCTGTATATTATCCTAGAGGATTAGAAGGAATTAATACTGAGCCAACATAAAAATTGTAGTTAATATCAATAGCTATAATACTTTGATTATCAGTGATATAAAGAAGACCAGAAGGTTGAATTTCAATTTTAGTAATAGTTCCAGCTATTTCATCTGTTGGATAGTCAAGAGTATATGAATTTACTACAAAATTCTAAACATAACTAAATCTATAAATTTTTAAAGATTTATCACATAAGACAACAACTTAATTATTTAAGGTATCTCCGGAGTAGAGAAACAAAGATTATCCATCACATGAAGGATTTAATGTTGCAAATTAATAAGCTTAGTCTCCTTATTTTTGATAGAAGAAGACATTAATTTATTTTTATCCAAGATCATTTGTGTTTAAGAAGTAACCAGATTGTTCATCTACATATAAAAGCAGAGTCCTAAGAATAATCTTACCCCTATTAAAGGATTATTAGTCTTAGAAGGAAGTGGAGGAAATTTCTAAAGTTTATTAGTTTTATTAATCATCAAAGGATAGGATTAAGTAATTTTGAGTAAATGTCGAATAAATTCTATTAGGTTCTTAACTATTTTAAACAAATCTCTTTTCTAATGATTGTAAGCGTGCATTGTTGAAAATATTGGAAATATCTCCATTTGTGATATAGCCAATAAAATATTTTTCTATTTCCATAGTAATTACTTTTTCAGGAGAGTTTTATGTAGTAAGAAAATAAGCATTATTATTTTTGATTATTACTGCATTGGAGCTTTCAACAATCAAATCTGCATGAATTATTTTTTCAATCTTTAATTGATCATTTTCAAATTAAATGTTATAAATTTATTCTTAATCAGAGATCTAAGTAAAAGTAAGCTTTGGAATATTAGTTGTTATCAATTTTGTAAAGCAATTAGGAGTTTTACTAGTTTTACTGTATTAAGAATATTAAATTGCAATTTACTCTCCATAAAGATTAGAAGTAAAGACAAAATAATTTGGTATCTATTGATTCTAAATTTAGAAAACAACATTTGATTCTGAGATGCAAACACCAACTATAAAATTATTAGTAACAAATGTAATCAAGTCCTTTTTAAAAGAAATAAATGTGTTAATGATATTTTTAGTGTTTATGGGAATAGAAATATCATTATAAGTTTAAGTAATGACTTATTTATTCTTATTAATTATTAGTTATGTTACTCGAATTTAATCTTAGATATTGCTTAAAGATTAAACTAAGCAAATTACATTATTAATATAATTAGTGCTAAGAATAGAGGAAGTTTAATAATTGAGAGTGTCTTAAATTTAGAATTGTACTATCTTATTTTGGCTAATCTCAGAATAATACAAATAGTATTTAAATTTCTAATCTTCCTAACACAAAACTAGGAATCCTTACTTATAATTATCAACATGATTTATTTTAGGATTTTAAATTTAAGAGCACATCTATATTTCATCTAAAATATTGCTGACTTATCCTTGCATATTGATTGTCCTCAATTAAATATTAAAAGTGTCAATTTCTTAGACTATAAAATAGATATTTTAAGAAGATAAATCTACAGTATACTTAAGAAATTAAGATTTTTTTTACAGTTAAACAGCTTAAGAAAGTTAGAATTTATTTTTAGTATCTAATGTAAGTAAGCTTACATAATAGTTCCCTTTAATACTATAGAGAAGAATTCCTGTATTTTTCCAACAGAGAACAACCTCAATTAAACCTATTCCTAGTATTTCTTAAGATAAATCAAGCTAAGCAATTTCATTTATTGTAGAAAAATCATCATTTTTCATAATTTGAACTAGGGAGAGTATTTAAGATCTTTAATCTTCTGGCTAAGAAAAATCATAGTATAGTTAAAGTTATTATGTTATTTAGCTATCAATTTGTAAATATGATTAATTTAATGTTCTTGAAGAAGCAAAAAAGCTATCATCTTAAAAAGAAATTAGAGGCTAGATCAATTGATAGGGAGATTGAGTTGTAGAAGAAATCTAGTAATTACTTGTTGCAACATCAAATTCTTTAGCTAAGCTTACAGTTCTCACTTCATGCAGAGCAGATCTTACTTAAAACTATCCTTCACATTGTAAAATAAGCTAAATAAGGATGAGTAAAATTACAGAGGTTTTGAGGCTTGTATTCATTATATTTATATTTTTTCTAAAGTATAATTAATTTAATAATGATTTCTACCCTTTAAGATTTAGACTAATTTATAGTAATACTTTTTTTCTTCTACAATATTTCTTAATTAAAGAAAATTCTTTCTTATGCTGTAGTAATAGATTGGATGAATTAATTTTAGATTAGTATCATAATTTTAGAGGCTGATCGGTCACTTAATAAGATAAAGGGATTAATAGAAAGTATATATCTAACCAAATCTTACCTAATTTTCTTTTATTAACTATTTAATTATTCAATCTCAAATGAAATATATAAAATTAAATTGAATAATTATTATCAGTAAATAGCATTCTAAGAGAGAATAATACATACTTAATCAATCAAAGATAGGTCTATCTAAAAAATAAATTCATCCAATAGAAGGGTTTGATTTTATTAAATCAAATTTTATATGTAATAATAAGGAAAATTCAATATTTTTCAATTCTAATTAAAGGAATTAAAATAATATTCAGAATTTTGAAAACTTGATTATTCCTCAATGGTATTAATCTTGTATAATTTTTCCCTTTCCTTTATTATAATTGTCTAGTTAAATTAATCATAAAAATAATATAAGTAGTATATTTTTTGATATTAAATAGTAAACATTATTAATAAAAAAGTTGGCTTAATTGTTATTTTAAAAAAGTGTTTGAAGTTTATCTTAATTTTAAATATAGTATATTTAAGAGATCTAATAATATACATTTAATATTATGATAAGTCAGTTAATCATACTATCTTTTAAAAGAAAAATTATTTTTTGGGTGATAATTAATGAGGATTTTCAGTAATTAGCTTTGATTAGTATCAAAAATAACTAAGATAAATAAGAAAGCTATATTAAAGAAGTTAGTAATCTTTAATTAAAATTCAGAGTAACTACTTCTAAGGCTATTAATGAAAATCATTTAATCTGTAAAAGTCTTAAAAAGAAATTTAAAATATTAATAAAATACAAAAGAAATATATTTATATTATTTAAATTCTACTTGATAAATTGGATAAAGCATTTTTACTTATAATTTTTATATTTTTAATCATAGATATTTAAATATCTAAGTTCTTTTCTTTATTTATATTTAAGATTAGGGTATATTCAATTCTAAGTATTCAATTTTTAAGTATTCTTTTCTTTAATTCTTTAATGAAATAAAAAAAAATTTTTTGATCAAAAATTACTTTGAATTTTTATCCACCACTGGTTTACACACTCTGATTTTAGCTTATTTTTAATATAAAAGTTATTTAATGTTTCTAATTACTTCACCTAATCAGTTTAAGAGATAAATTCTTATCAGATTTTTTAAGTTCTAATTTATGAATCTATTTTGGATTTTATTAAAAATGAATTTTGTCTCATCAAATATAATTTTTCTTATTTTTATTATCATCTAATTGGAGGCTTTTCTAATTTTTCTAGAATAAATTTTTTTTTTTGATTTTTCTTACTTAATTCAATTTATTTTCAGTTAGTTTAATTGATCACTTCTATCACATTCTTAAAATTTTATTTTAATTTACTTATTTCTATTTGCAGATTAAAGCTTCAAGTGATTTTATTTGTAAATTTATATCTTTTAATTTAAATCTACATTTATTATCTGAAGTGATTAGTTACATTACTTTTCTTTCATACTAACTGCTTCTAAAATTTTATTATTTAGTACTTAATTTTTCCTCTTTCAAACAACCCTTCCATTTTTATTTAAGAATTTTATAAATATAAGTTATTTAATTTTGATTAAGAGTTTTACTATCCTCAACTAAAGAATTTAGAAATTCAGAATCTTTGATCATTTTATTCTTCTTTGTTCTGTTCAAATTTTAAATTGATTAGAAATGAAATACAATTTTCAATTTAAAAAGAACATATAATTTTTAGATTTGCTTGTAATCACAAATTCTTAAATCAATCATTTATTATTATTTAACTCATTTTGTTACTTTTTGGTAATGAGGAAATGAGGTAGAAATTTATTATTTAAAGTTTGCATTAATCTTAAAAGAAATTATATCAAATTCTATAGTTTCATTACTGCTGTTACATTCTGTAAAAATATTGATGTATATATGAAACTAACTCAAATTTATTTATAAATTCATAATTAGCTAAGGGTTATTTTACGCAGTAAGAAAATAACAAAATTTATTATTAATATAAATTAAAAACAAATTATCCTAACACAATTCAAATAAATAATTCAAAATAAGTTTTGGTTATTAAAATAGAGAATCATTATTAATAAAAATAAAATGTATTAAGTAAAAATATAACTTAAAGAGCTATAAATTGAATAAGATATAGTAATATTGAAAATTAATTTTGATCAAATAGATTAATATCTTTAGATAATTTTACTTATAAATAATTTTTCATATATCGTTATTGTAATCAACAAAATTAATTTATTATTTAATGTTTAAAGGATTATTCTTATCTAATTTACTATCAAGGCGTACAGATAGCATAGATATTTTATTAGATAATCTACTGCTCAAGTTTACAATCAATTAGAAGCATCAATATATCTTAACATTAAACTAATGTTGCTTCTTTATTTTAATCATAATCTTAACAATATCTATTGTTTGGATAACTATGATTTAATCTACCAATAAATGAAATGCCGCCATGAATTATTAATTCTATGCACGAATATAATTCAATATCAGTTATTAAGTTGATGATAATTTTAGTCTTTTTTAGAGTTGAATAATAAATAAATGAAGGTAAACAAACAAAATAATAATTTTAAAAATCATTAACCCATTTCAAATATTTATTAGCATTTTCAACTTTGCAAATAATTTTTTTTTGAAAAATCTTAAATTAAATACAAGTTAGAATGATCTTTAAATTATGGAGATCATAAACAAAGGTAATACATTTTTTATGAAATTGAATAACACATTCCCATAGAATTTAGATTAATTAAAATAGAATATAGAAAGAGAAATAGCTAACATTTCAATAAATACTCTTGATAATATTTTTCTGAATTTATAAAAACAATGTTAAAAACTAAAATAAATAAATAAATTGTTAACATATAGAGCCTGATGGCTAATTTCTCAGCATGTTATCATATTTAAATTAATATAGTATTCTTTTCAGAATAATTCATTAAAAATTCTGACGATTTAAAAGATTTCCAAACTAAATAAAAACTCTGTGCAAGAGGATCTTACATTAAATTGATCAGCATATGAAAGAAAAATTTCAAAATTTAATAGAAAGCTTGAGTATAATATGGAAGACATATAAAATGCAGAAGAGAGACAAAAATCAATCTCATGAAATTAATATTTATCTTTTTAATATTAATTATCATTTCATATTTTTTAATCTACTTAAAAATGTATTTAATTTAATTGAGAAATCTAAATATAAAAAGACAAAACAATAGGTAATAGAAAACAAAGAAAAAGTGTATGAAAAGGAATATTTCTCAAAATTAAGTTTGCTAAAATGAATTTTCTTATTAATAATTTAAAATATATGGAAAAGGAAATTTAATTATAATGAAATTTTATAATAAAATAATTGTATTTTTTACTTTTGTGAATAAATTATTTTATAAAATTTTTAAATTAAGAAAAAGTTTGGGAGGATATTATATTAAGGAGATTATAAATAATTATGATAAATTTGAAATATGATTATTATATTTTTTATTACCTTAACTTTGAGTGAATAGGGTAGGTAGGTAGGTAGGTAGGTAGGTAGGTAGGTAGGTAGGTAGGTAGGTAGGTAGGTAGGTAGGTAGGTAGGTAGGTAGGTAGGTAGGTAGG
>JH651251.1:489906-511242 GCA_000260095.1 Tetrahymena borealis | reverse complement strand
AAGCAAACACTCTAAAATAGCAGTGAAAATATAACTTAAAGTTAAATAGAATTTTCTAAAATACCCTGCATTTTAAATTATGGATATTTTTTTTCTTATTATGACTATTTCTAATACATTTTATTAAACTAAAATGAATTATTCTATTTTTATTACTATTAGATTTATAGATATCCTTCAACAATTATAAATATTCGCGTATATCATTTAAAATAGTTCAAATGTAGAGAAACAGAAAATTAAAAATATTTTAGTTAATATTTTTTAATATTTTTAACTTAAAAAATTTTTAACCACATCTAATTAAATAAATATAAGTACTTAATTAAATGTATTTATAATAATTTAATGATTCATTTTAGAAACAATATTATTATGAGCTTTTTTAAAACGTATCCTAATACCAACCACTTGGACAATAACCTACACAGTAATTATAAAAATAAATTAATGTTTATCTTTCACCTTATTTACAATTAGGATAGTATCCACCATATCCTGGCAAACACCCTTTTTCATTTTCTTAAATACATTTATTTTCATCTTCTAATCTCCTTTCATCACTAAATTAATAGTATTTAATTGGCATAAGCATTTTACATACTACTTTTCCACTTTTAAGATATCTAAAACCAAATTTGTAATTAAAAGGGCAATCTTTAGAGCATAAAACACTCAAAGATAAGAAAGTGAGGGCTATTATTTTAAGAAGTAATTACATTTAGTAGCAAGAATAGTATTTCTGAAGTACTTATAATTAAATTCTAATTATTTCAATTAAATAAGTTTATTTTGCAAACAGTTTAAAGCCTATCAGCAGAGGATGAATCAATGAAAAAGAAAAATATGATTCTAGAGCTATAATTAGACTTTAAAGAGCAAAAAATAAAAAATATTACAATTACCTTTATTAGCATTTGAGAGTATGGAAGGTCGAAGGAACCTAAGTCTAGAGTTTACCTAAAAATTACTATTTAATTAAAAAGACTATTAAGGATTCATATTGATAACTGCTGAAGATTTTTGAAATTTGATTTACACATACTCAAAATTGTTAGAATTAAGTCTAACAGAATTAAAAAACCGAAAGGAATTAATAAATCCTTCCAAAAAAACTAAATTAATAGTATACTTCTTCTTTAAATTCAGTATTACAATTTAAAAGAAACTATTATTTATGTAAAAATTGCTATTAAGATTAAGAAATTTATTATTTCTTTCTATAAAAATCATATTAATTATTGTTCTACTAAGTAGTAAAGTAATATTTATGGTTCATGACTAAATATCCTGCAGCGTTAAATGGTCTTATTTTATTTAGCTTTTTTACTCTCTTCTAAATGTTAGAGTAGTTTAATTAATAGTTCTGTCTATTAAATAATACTTAATTCTTCTTGGAGGTTCTATAATCTTAAAAATACTAAGATAGAACAAGGAATGAAGTAGAAATAATTAATATTAATTGTTAGATCTAAATTAAGATATTAATAGTAAATAATTAGAAATTTTTTTGATTATACATGTATAATTCTCCTTTCTTCATTTTCTTGATTAGTAATCTTGAAAAACTTTTATATTTTGATAAAAAAAAATAATATGTTGACTGCAATAGAAATATTTAATTTATTATAATCCTCATTTTTTTTAATAATAATAAATGAATGTTCTAATTTTATGAAAAAACAATAATACCTTCATCTTTAAATGTAGCCTTTCCCTTTTAAAAATGTTATCACCATAGGAATGATATAAATATAACTCTTTAATATTTACTTATTTATTAATCCAATTTTGTTTTAAATAGATTTATTAAATTTTATTATAGCAAAATTGATTGGATTGGAGAATATTTAAATTTGTTTGAATCATTTAAATTTAATAAAAATTAAAAATGTGTATTTTCAACATTTTCAAAATTAATTAGATAGTTTTTATTAATATTAATAATCCATTATTTTAAGGAAATATATTATTGTTTAGAATTTAAGAAAATAATGAAAAAAACTTGAACACATTTTAATTAGAAGGAATTAATTTTTAAAAATAAATTAAAGGAATTAATAATTATGATACCCATGATAATTTCTATTAATATAATCAAGAAAAATTGGCTGTACACAACATTTAATTATCTTACACAAAATAATAATTCATAATATATTATCGAAATTCAAATTACCTTTTATTTTATTTCATTTAATATATTTTAGTGTCTAAAAGGATTAGGTTCAAAAATTTAATTTAATTTGTCTACTCCCTTCCCTTTTAATTTCCTTTTCCGCTTAATTCTAATAGATTAATTATATCTTAAAAATAAAGATTTAATAATAATATACAGTAAGTCTTCATATATTAAGGTCAACCCTCCTACAGATTTTTAATCAATTTTTGATCTAAATTAAGTTTGAAAAATGTAAAAATTTAAAAAATAACACTATATATTACAGCGCTAAGCCTTTTTTTGTAAATATTATATTTAGTTAATAAAATATATTCTATTAATTATAAAATTTACTTTGAAATATAAGATATAATTAATGATTCAAATCCAAAATTTCTTTTTATTTTCAAATAAAAGAAAAAAACAAAATAGAATTTATTATTTATTTAGAATTTCAAATGAATTAATTTTTATTTTATTAATTTTATAACTTCTTATTTTTTTTATATAATATATATTTTTGTACTAAAATTATCAATCAACAATATAATGAGATCCTCTTAAGTAAATTTAGTTCTCACTTTTTTCAGCTATTTCAATAGTACCATTAGATTAGTCAAAACCAACATAGTGAGTTTTGAAAACATCATAACTTAGTTCCATGTGATAGGTATTGAACAAAGCCTTGATAGTCAATTGGTATTAACCGTTATCAAGTTTCCTTGTATATTAAGATACCTAAAGAGTAAGAGGGTAAATAGTATTATCCTCAAGAAGTAAGGATAATTCAAAAGGTTAAAGCTTTTCAATTGAAGGTAAATAAACTTCATAGACTTAAAAATCCTCATTTCTTTCAAAAATATGTGGAATATCATTTTTTTCAAAAATTTTAATCATTTATAAGAAAGCTTCCCTAGTAAATCCATGGAAACTATCCAGTGTGAAAAATACATTTTTAGAATCCAGGTTTTTTCCGAAGAATTTTAAACCTTGATTAAAAACAGCATAATTTTAATCAAATTGCTAATCTCTTTTTAATTAAACCAAATTAACTCCCCTCTTGATATAAGAATAATTAGGAGAGCCAATATTAGCCACGCCAACATTATCACCATCACCTACAGATTCTAAATTTAAATTGAAGAAAATTTTCTATTTAGGAACCAATTTCTATGAGACAAGCTAAGAGAGAGTGCTAGCTTTGCTTTCAGTTTAATCATATCCAATACAAAGTAAACTATACTAAATTGCGTATGATGAGTATGAGAGATTTGATAATTAATTACCAAATATAAAACTAGCAGTATTATGACCTATAGAATTAGAGAAACATGGTGTGGTTTCTGGAGATTAAAAGATCTCGATGTTAGGGCAATATATATCAAGAATAGATATGTTAGTGCTGCATTATTAATCACCAAATACAGCTTCAAAATATAAATTTTCAAAACCGTCGATTTTCAAGGGAATTGTCATTTAGGAGCATATAAGACCTAAAAGAGTAAAGGTAAGCAGTAATTTAAAGTTGATTTATGACTTTTAAAAACTCATTTTTTGCCTTCTTAATGGATTGTTATTGTTTGCTTTATTATATAATTAATAATAAAATTGATAGGGGCTTTTGAAAGTTAATTTTGAAAAGTATTTTATTAGAAGAATATTAAGAATTACAATTATAACATAAATATGAAAGAATTTGTAAGGAATCGCTTATAAAGTCTGATCATTTAGAGTTAATATTTCTTATATTAACTTATATAAGAAATATATAAAGAATTTAGAAGGTTATAAAGCCTGATGATTTAGAGTTAATATTTCTTATTTTAACTTATATAAGAAATACATAAATATGAAAATGTAGATAGTTTTAATAATATAAATAGAATTGGTTAGAATATACCTATTATAATTTTTTAATACAATCAATTTGTTCTTACTCATAAGTATATTGTTATGTATATTACTAAAACTATCGACATTTTCATATTTATGTATTTCTTATATAATCTAAACTAAGTAAAAATTCTTAAATAAAGGATTAATTCTTCAACAATTCTTTAATTAAGAAAATTATGATAAATATCTTATTTTTTAAAAAGTAATGACAATTATTTTATCATGTTTTTATATTAAAATGTTTAGTTTTTTATAAAATAATAACTAATTGGAAAATAAAGATACTTGATTATTTTAAATATTTTTATTAGCATTTTAAATATTATTTAGTTTTATGCTTTATGAAAGAACTAAATATTTTAATAATTAAATTATTTTGAAACAATAGTAATTGCATTAAAGGTTTGATTAGATTTTAAATTTTTTTGATAAAAGAATGATTAAAAAAACCACTTATTAAATCATATAATGAAAAAACAAATTACTTATATTAGCATTTTATTACTATTTATAATTTCATTTTTTTATAATAATTCATTTTAAATTAGATTATTGCTTACTATCATTATTTACAAGCAAAAAGAATTTTTATTTTTGGCATTTAAATCTTTCATTTATTCATTTTCAAAGAAGAATATCTCTTAATTTATAAGTTGAAACATTTATGTTGAATAGAAATTCTAAAAATTATGTTAATTAATTTATAATTAATGTTATAATTTAAAGATTTGATTTATAAATAGACTAAATATTTTTAATAAGCTAATATGAGCATCGTTTTTTTAAATTAAATGATTCTTCTCTGTTTTTTTATCAAATGTTTCTAATAAGCTTTTCTTCTATTAATAATTTTATTTTATTTATTTCTTTTTGGATATTTAAAACATTCAAAGTTATAAAACATAATAAGAAGTATATAATACAATAAATCAAGAATAAGCATGATAAATTTATATTATATAAATTCAATATTTTGAAAATTAAATGATAAAAAATCTAGTAATTTAATCATCTTTTAAATATATTCATATACTATCTAAAATTTATGAGTTTTGAGTTAGCTTTATTCATATCCTCTATATATAATAGTTTC
Source organism: Tetrahymena borealis (assembly GCA_000260095.1). Classification (NCBI taxonomy): domain Eukaryota; phylum Ciliophora; class Oligohymenophorea; order Hymenostomatida; family Tetrahymenidae; genus Tetrahymena; species Tetrahymena borealis. The sequence goes on along the minus strand of JH651251.1, from coordinate 506,092 downwards.
ATTTCAATAGTTATATTGAGTTTAAAGAAGAAGAATAATATTATTAGTTTAGTTTTTAAGAGGATTTAAAAATTCCATTCAGTTTTTTAATACTATTAGACTTAATTCTAAATCTCTTGAGTAAATCTAAATCAAATTTCAAATATCTTATGATAGGAGATATGAAGATGAAGATGAATGAAATGAAAAACAAGAATAAGGGTATATGCCATCATATGGTGGATTCTATCCTAAATATAAATAAGGTGAAGTAATAAGGCATCTTATTTATAATTATTGCAAAGGTTAATGCCCATTAGGTTGAAAGATATTATTGACTACCCCAATCTTAATAAATAACTCTTATATGTTTATCACTTAATAAATAGAGATTTATTTTATTAAATTTTATCAAATTAACTAAACTTTTACTTCCTATTTGTTATAATATTAATAAAAATATAGTCATAATTAATCTAATTATAATATTGGAATAATCAATTTTATAATTTTATTTGAAATTAAATGTGATTGACTAATCATTTTTTAATTCAACAACTTATATCAATCTTATTGGTTTATTCCCTTCTTTATCAACAAATATTATGATTATATTTCCATTTTATAAATCAAATTTTTTTTTTGAGAAATATTATTACTTCTAAATATTGATTAATAAAAAATTTAAATAATTGGAATTTTTAATTATTTTTAAAGTTAAATAAGATCAGTCTATAATTTTTTTATGCTTTAAATTTTTAGTTTATTCTTTATTCCTTTCATCTATATTATTAAATAGTGTGATGCTATATCCATTTTAATTGTATAATTTCTGTTTTTTAATATATTTTTATGTCCTATTTAATTAATAATTAATTTTAAATATTAATTAATTAAATTGTTTGATTCTCATATTATTGATGATTTTAGACATCTATGATTTTTTTTAACACTAAAGTATTAATTAATTCTTTTTATTACTTAATTATGTAGTTATTTCCACTAATATTATCCTAATATTATTTTATGATATTTTTAAGCACTATTTAATCAATAGAAAATAGTTAAAAGAATTATTTAATAATAGTATTATAAATTGAATTTAAAATAAACTGAGATTAATCTATAGTTTTTAATGCTTATCTTCTTTATTTATTCCCTTCATTTATCATCATTATGATAATTTTGTTATAATTCCATAAAATTTAAAATAAATACATACATACATACATACATACATACATACATAAAGTTCGCGTGTAGTTACTACACACTCGGGAATATTTCCCTATTTGTACTGGAAAGTCTTTTAAAATAAATAAAGGTAATTTTAGGTAGTAAGAAAGTAAAAATATTTATTATAATGATAAATTGATAAAGTAAAAATTAAATATAAATTACTAATAAATAAAGGGTAAAGCAATATGGAGTATAAAAAGAAAATGGATACAAATGATCATATTAGATAACTAGTTAAATTAATTAATATTAAAAAATAATTATTACTCAATTCAAAAAAATAATTTAAAATAGAGAATAATAGTCAATATTACTAAATTTAAAATTTATAGAGTAAAAACTTGAATTAAATAAATAACTATAAATCTGAATAAGATAAATTGAATATTGATATCAATCAAATACATTTTTATTTTTAGATAACTTTACTTATAAATTCCTTTTAACACATGTTCAAATATTTCAGAAATAAAAAAGAAAATATAAAAGGAAAATTTAATTAAGTTATTTATTTCTAATTTCATTTAAAAATAAATTAATTTATATTTTATTAATTTATTACTTTATATATAATTATATAGACTAGTTAATATCAATTAAAAATATTCGAAGATCCTCTGAAGTTACTAATTTTTTATTAAGCTTTTTCTGCTACAAAAACTATACCATTATATTAGTCAAAACCAACATAATGACTTTTGAAGACATTGTAACTAAGTTCTATGTAATCCCTATCAAACAAAGCCTAGATAGCCAACTAGTATTTACCATTATCAAGTTTCCTTGTATATTAAGATACCTAAAGAGTAAGAGGGTAAATAGTATTATCCTCAAGGAGTAAGGATAATTCAATAGGTTAGAGCTTTTCAATTGAAGGGAACTGGACTCTATAGATTTAAGTTTCCTCGTTTCTATCAAAAACATGCTTAATACCATTTTAATCAAAAATTGAAACCATTTATAAGAAGGCTTTCCTTGTAAATTTATGGTCTTTATCAAAATTGAAATGAACATTTTTAAAATCCAACTATTTTCCAAAGAATTTTAAACCTCTATTCTAAATTAAATAACTCTTATCGTAAAATGAAGAATATTTTAATTAAACCAATTTAGCATCCTTCTTGATCAAAGATTAGTTAGGAGAGCCAATATTAGCCTCACCAATAGTACTGTTTTAAGACAAGGTTTCATTTAAGCTGAAATAAATTATCCTTTATTAAATCAATTTCTGTTCATAAAGATCCTCAAGAGAGTTTGTTTCCTTATGAATATCATTAAATCCAACACAAAATGTATTAATTGATGCTGAATCACTGTATTAGAGTTTTGCATATTCATCACCAAGTTGAAAAGGAGTAACATTTATACCACCTTTATAAATAGGGCCGCATTTTACAGTTTCTGGTGTTGTTTCGATCAAAAATCTTGAGCAATTAATCATACTTATAAATATATCAACATCGCATTATGAAAGACCAAACTTAGCAGGGAAATATAACAATTATTAATCGTTGATTTTTAAAGGAACTGTTATTTAGGAGTATATAAGACCTAAAAGAGCAAAGGAAAGCAATAATTTAAAGTTGGTTTATGACTTTTAAAAACTCATTTTTTGCCTTCTTGATGGATTATTATTATTCTTTGCTTTAAATTATAATTTATAATTAAATCGATAGGGGCTTTTGAAAGTTAATTTTGAAAAAGTATTTTATCAGAAGAATATTAAGATTTACATTTATAACATTAATAACATTATTTAAATTAATTTGGTTAATCAATCAAATTAAATTAAAATTCAAAAAAAAATTGTGTATATTATTAGGAAAATTCTTTTTAATCTTTAATAGAATTTATTTGCATTTCTATTTCATGCATAAATATATATAAAAAATTTTAAGAAAATCAATTGATTGTTTATTTAGTATTGATTGATAAGGATTATATAAAACATACATAATTTTAATAATTAAAATTAATATTCATCTATAAATCATTATTTAATTCATTTATCATATTCTGCATGAGAACTTAAAATCAATTTTATTCTTCGTTTCTTACTAAGAATAAATCATATTTTAGCTAATTATTTAAAAAAAAGAATGAGAAATTTTTTAGTTAAATCAAACACTGTTTGTCATGAATAATACCAATATATATTCATAACTAATGAAAATAAATTATTACAGTAACTTTAGATGTATAAACATTTAAGAAATATAGATCAGAGTATATTTGATCAGGCCTTTACTTATCTAAGAATTATTGAAAGAATCACTAATAAAATTTTATGATTTCGAGTAATTATTCTGATACTAACTTAAATGATAAATATTTATATATTAAAATGTAGATTGTTTTAAATATATAAATAAAATTAATTAAAATATACCTATTATAACTTTTGAATACAATTAATTTGTTCTTATTAATAGGTATATTCTAATTAATACTATGTACATTATTAAAACTATCTATATTTTTATATTTATGTATTTATTATTTAAGTTAATATAAGAAATAAAAATCTAAAATATAAAAACATTCTTTAATTAAAAAGATGATGGTAAAATATCCAATTTATAAAAAATTTAGGAAAATTATTTTATCAATCATGTTTTTATTTTAAAATGTTTAGTTTTTGTAAAATAAAAAACTAATTAGGAAAATATATATCATAATTATTTTTAATTGAACATTTATTTTAATAATTTACCTATTATTTAGTATTTATTTCTTAAAATAATTAAATTTTTTCAATATATCTCACTATTCAGAAAATTCTTTTTATAAAAAAGAATTAGCTTAGCTTGTAATGATATAAAAAATAAAAGAAAAATGGACAATAACTTAGAAATAATCTATTATATTTTATAAAATACAATTTTACTATATTTATAAAATGTTTTACTAGTCTATTTGTTTAAAAATATTTAACTAATTGGCAAAAATATGAAGTAAATTCAAGATTTATTATATATTAAAATGAGAAGAATTACAATGGTGATATTTCTTTTACTTATTAGTTGGCATTTTTATAATTTAAATATTGACAAAAATCCAATTGTTACTTTGATACACTATTAATTACTTTTTTTAGAAAAAAAGAATATTCGTCAATTCTAATTAATCATAATTAATCAGAAAATGTTCTTTTTAATTTACTTTGAATTTTCAACCAATAGCTTTATAGTATGAAATCAAATATATTACTTACTTTATTTCTTGTTGTTAGATAAAAATTAATGATGAGAATAGTTTATTAATAGATTTCTTTAATTTAAATATTGCTAAAATCCTTTTTTATCATTAATACACTTTTAATTACTTTTTTTAGAAAAAAAGAATAATAATCAACCATTCTAATTAATCATAATTAATCTGAAAATATTCTTTTTAAATTGAATTTGTATTTTCAACCTATAGCTTTATAGTATGCAATACAGTATATTACTTACTTTATTTCTTGTTAGATAGAATTTAAAAATGATAATAGATTATTTAATGAACTTAAATTGTAAAAATAACAAAATATATTACTTAAAACTAATTCCTTAAATAAAATGAAGGATATTTGCAGTTTTTTAATTAAGTTCTCATAGTGAATTGGCCATATTTTAGTTGATAGAGGGCAAATATAAATATTTCTCTTCTTTTTAGAGAACTTTTTATAAGAATTTAAATATTGATATTAATTATCATCTTAGTTTTTATTCATTATTTTTAAATATTTATTATTAATCAAATTAAATTAATAAAAAATCTAACCTATTTTTGATTCAAAAAATAAAAAGGATATTTTAAGATGTAAATAGACATGGTTTGCTGACTTATGATTTTAATTTTTTTTAATCTAAAAAATTTAGATAATGTTTGAGTAAACTCTTCTATTTTATTTTGTTGATATTAAGTAATAATGGTTCTCACGATTAGAATTATAAATATTTTATAAAAATATTAATAGTAAATAATTCTAAATAAATCAATTTATTATTTAATTATATTTTATAAATCAATATGTATGTATATATCTATGAAAATGAAAAAAAATTAAATTTAATCCATTGTGGTGGGTGTTAAATAGTCCTATTCAATTTGGAAGATTTATTCTTATGATTTAAAGCTTTTAAATTTCTGAAATTAATTGTGATAAAAATAGGTTAATTAAATTTTGAGGTTTGAAGCACTATTTAGCATAAAAAATAAACCAATTAAGAATACAATTGCAAAGTATAAATAAAGTAGATTATAAAAAAAGTAGTTATTATGGGAAACGATTAATATGTTGGTATATGGATAGGTAAAGCTTAGTTTATAGCTTAATAATTAGTTTAGAGTCTTATCATTAATAAGTTGAGTTAATTTATTTTACTTTACCTTCTCTTCCATCACTATATCTCACTCATTATATTTGGAAATTATATAAGTTATAATAATATCGTCATATAAAATTCTATTTCATTTTTTTTACACTATTTATTACTATATATTTTTAATATAAAAATAACTCATAATATTCTAACCTTCCTTAAAAAATTGGTATAAATGTATTAGGTAATTTAGTAACCTATTCCCTATTTTAAAAATTTAATTATGAAGTATCAAATGGATTTATTAGTTACATGAAATGTTAAATAAATTTTCTGAATTTTAGCATAAATAATAAGATTTGATTTATCTAGATTATTCAAAATAAAGGTTTATTGATTCTCATTGAAATTATTATTTTAATTATTGACTTAAATTAATTAATTATTATTATTTTAATTGTTAATTATAAATATCATCAATATTGTTCCTTTCTATCACTCTTTAATTAAAAACTTAAATTAATTCTTAATATTATTTTTTTCATAAAAAACTTAAATTAATTAATTAAGCCATCATTATTTTATAAATCTATGTTTGTATCTCATCTCAAATTTTTTTCTTTTTCAAATTTTTTTAACTTCTTTCATTTTATTCATTTATTTTTGGCCAATAAAAAATATTTATTTTATATTTAATAATAATAATATTCTTTTAATCCTTAATAATATTAAAAATATAGGAATATTTCAAGCAATCATCTAATTTATTATTGATAAGTTTTTGCTTTTTACCTTTTTTAAATTTAAGCATTCCAATAATATTATAATTCAATAATATTATAATAATTCTATTTAATATTAAAAATAGATTTTAGATTATAATATTAAATATTTAATTGGGTAGGTCCAAATTTTATGGTAGAAAAAAAATTTAATAATACATAAGAATTTTAGATACAAAATAAAATTTTTTTTAAGATTTGGAGTACCAGTGTACCAGTGTGATAATGCAGGTAAAAATATTCGGATCAGAATCAGATATTTTTAAATTTTTAAATAAGGTTACTGAAAGCTTTATAAAATTTTTATCTGAAATTATCCGAGTAACCTAATCTATCAATTATAGTATCCGTTTTCATCTCTGGTCTAAACACTACTACAACTACTGTTGCATTTAAAAATTTTAAAAATAGTTTCAAAGTAAATATTTTATACAAAATATCAATTAAAATATAATTTTTTGCAGTTTTAAATTTTATAAATTTAAATCTTAAATAATAAATAAACAATTCATTTAAAAAAGTGCTTATTCATTTTTATTTATTAATTTGAATTAATAACAAAATTTAGGTTTGAAACATAAATGGGATGTTTTATTATAAATACTATCATTTTTAATCTGAGGATTTAATAATTTGAAATTGCTAAAAGAATGACTTTATTATGATAGATAAATATTTGATATATAGATATAAATAAATAGAGTATATAAACAAATTAAGTAAAATAAAGTGTAAAGTAAGTATAGACTTTATCTGAATATAAACTATTCTATTCTCTTTATATTTATTGTATATCATATTAAAGGTATCAGGATTTATTTCCTCTTTTAGAAGAAAAACATTTTACAAAATTATATAACATCTAGTGTATTTAGATGTCATCTGTGATAGTGATCTGATAGATTTATTTATTTACAAATTTAAATTACTGAAATCAAATATACACTATTATCATACATAGAGCTATATAAAGAAGAAATATATACTTAAATAATGACTCACTTACACATAAATAAGTAGATGTTTAAAATTAATCTATAAATACAATACTTATATAAAAAATAAATATTCCTATTTGCAAATAAAATATATTTATTAATTTTGGAATGTAAATAGAAGAAGTCATCAATCAGTCGTATCCACAAGTAAACCAATATTAGCTATGTAATGAGCAAGTTAATCCTTTGCAACAAGGAGTAATGTGGCAAGATTCACCTTTTTGCACACATTAATCACCTTCTGTTTCAAATTAGAGGTTGTTTCCTCCTTTTACCGTGTTTTGAGAAAGATACAAAACTGAACAGAGCAAGAGAACTCCTAGGGCAATAAATACAATTGATTTCTATACTTTCATTTTTAATAATATTCAATATTTTTTAATTTGTTATTTTATTTCAAGAATACATTTCAGAACTTTAAGGAACCTTATTTGTAAGATTTAATTTCAAAATTGTCTATTTCTATAAATTTAATTAAACTGAAAAAGGAATAACTATAGGTTCCAGAATAATACATACTTTTTTATCTTAGTCGTATTAATAAAATAGACAAAAAAATTGATGAACAATAGATCCTGAAATTAATTTGCCTTAAGCGGTGAAGAAAAGTATAAAATTAATGTAAATAATATCATTAGAATTTCTCAATAGTATATCAACTTTTTCTTTATTACATGGATATATTAAAATAGATGATCTAATATTTAGATGTTAGTGGTATTTAATTTAAAATTCAAATAAACACACAATTTAAATATTATTAATATATCTTACAAATTTAATATTCTATAGGGCTATATACTTCTTATTAGTTAATAAAACTTTAAATATTTTTAATATGTGCTAAAAAAAATTAGAAAATAAATAAAATGATTGTGAGCTAGCTTTAATATCAACCAGACTATTATAAGACATCATTTTTATTGAATGAGAATCAAATTATATTATTTAATAAGTTATTAATTAAATTTAAGGGAAATTCAATAAGCTTACAAAAATTAAGAATTATATTCTTTTATTAAAAACAAATCCAGATAGACATTACTTATATTTTTATCAGATAATATTTCTTTTTTTTTATTGAATTTTTATAATAGTCTAAAATATTAAAAATTAAATTAATTTATCAGTTCTTAAATTTTTATTTTTGATTGTATACCATCTTATTATAAAATTAATAAATGAAAATATTTAAAAGATGATTAAATTACTAGATTTTTTGTCTTCAAAATATGTAATTTATAGAATATAAATAAATTTATCATGCTTATTCCTGATTTATTGTATTATATACTTCTTATTATGTTTTAAAACTTTATATGTTTTAATTATCCAAAAAGAAATAAAAAAAATAAAATTATTATGATAAAACTTTGTTAACTTATTTAAATTTGACAACTATAAAATATAATTTTCATTAAAGGTAAAATTAGTATCAAATTAAATAGCTTACATAAATTAAGGATTATATTCTTTTATTAAAGATAAACACATATAGATTTAGTTCTTTATTTATCTCTTAAAAATAAACCCTTTTTTGGATTTTTATTATAATCTGAAATATAAAAGTTAAAAACCAAAAAGTATGATAGATTTATCGGTCAAAATGAAAAACTATACTTACAATGTCATTTTTAGCATTTTTAATCCTCTAAAATACTCTATATTTGTTAAAACTATATTTACAATTTCATTCAATGAATGAAATGAAATTGTTAACAAATAATATTCTCCACTATAAGTTTTGATAGACATTCTAATTAGATAAATAGAATTTTAACAAGTTCTATTAGACTTGATACTTCAATACTATTTAATTAATTTTATTTGACTCTATGCCTAAAACTATTACACCCATATATTAATCAGGAGTTGATATGTTAAATATTTTATCCCATAATTTAAATATATTTTATTCACCATTTCATTTAAAATTTTACTTTCTGGCTATGATAAAAATTGAATGATAAAATCATAATATTTAATTTATATTTTTAAGAAAAATAAGAATAATACTAATGCTAATAGTATTATATTTTGAAAAAATAACTATTTGACATTTTATAGATATGATTAAAGCAAATGGATAAATAAATTAAAAATTATAAAACGATATTAAACATAAAAATTATAATGAAGAAGGTTCATCTAAAAATAATATGATAAAATTAGATTAATTTGAAATAAATTTTAAATAAAGATATTGATTTCTATAATAAATTATAAATATAATATTACCATTTATATCCAAAAAGGATATTAATTAAGCATTTTATAATTTATACTATATTTGATAATAATTAAAAGTATATCTATTGATATTTGTATCAATGAATTAAAAAAAATTCTTGCTTTGAAATTTTTTTTGAACTACCTTTATTATTTTTTAATTATGAAAAAATCTATAAATAATAAAAATAACAAAAAAATAAAAATAACTAATTGATCTAAATTTACTTAACCTTTAGTTTATAAAAAAACAAAATTATTAGAGGACTACATAAACTCCAACAAAATAATTTATTTTTCTGGCTTGGTTTTAAGTAATAAAATTGAATTAAATCTATTTTAATAAATTCTATTAAATAATGAAAAAGAAGAAGAAGAATATATTTAATTTATTTAAAATTTCATATTTAAAAAAGTGAAATATATATATTTATATAATTTTTTATTTAATTTAATATAGGTAATCATATGTTTATAATTATTTATAGGTTGGTTATTTATATATTTCCTTTTCATATTGTTAATAAACTTAAGAGGAATAGAATGCTTATTGAGAACATATTTTTTCTTTGAGAAGATGGTGATGGAGAATGTGGGGGAGGAGGATTATAAGGAGGGATTAAAAAGCTAATCTAATATTGTTGATCTTTAAGTTAATTCGGATATATAGTTACCTAATTATTATATTCTTACTTATTCTAAATTTTGATCCCTATATTCTCTGAAATTGTTATGTTTGTAGAACAACCATTTGAGTAATAAATAACAAATTTGTTTTAACTAATTTATTGAGCATAAGTTATAGTAGCTTAATCCTTTATAATAGATTCAATATTTATTTTTTATGCACTTTAGATTAAATATTAAGTTTAAGTTTTACTTTATTTTTTGTAAATAGCTATGTAGATGTAACCTTATTTATCTCCTAACAGTAAGGTGTATAAATCACCAGTAATACCAGCTAATAATTTATTAAAGGCATCTTAATAGTAGTAAAGAAAAGCACTATCAATAATTAATTGTTAATTTGTATCCATTGAGAATGTGATATCATAGATGAAGGATTAAGCATACTATATTCTGAATTTTGTATCAGAATATTAATAGATTGAGGCAATTTAGTCTTTCTCATCTACAAAAAAATTTTAGCTTTTAAGTAAATCTTATAAATAATAGTAAGAATATTAGATATTATTATTATTTTAAACGTTCTTCACATTTATTTAGCCATTTCTTAAGAATGATAGCTTTAGGTTTAAACTACTAATTATATTAAAACTTAATATAGAAGTAAAAGGAATATATTAACTCTAAACTGTCAATTAATTTGATCCTTCCTTTTTTATAATCAAATACTTTACTGTTTAAGTAGGGTCAAATAGCCATAATTCAGAATCATTACTTACAATAGCTCTAAAATAAGTTTACTTATTTTAGGGATCAAATGATGAAGAATTTTTATCTAACAAGACTGCTTGAGTAATGGCACCCGTTTTATCAAAAGTGAATTATACTATATATTTATATAGCATAGTATTACAGATGACATAAATATTTTAATTGAAAGATTATGGAGTAACTTAGACTTTAGAAACGGAATCATCTAATATAGAATAACAACTTTAGCTAAAATCTCCTTAAATTATAAGTAAATTGTTTCCAATTGTAATCTAATTCGGTTCTAAAATAGCCTGTTAATTATAAAGAATTGTAAAGACATAACTTTAAATGTTAGTATCTGCAATATCTAATCTATTAATAATCTATGCATTATGATGGACAGATTCCCAACCTAATATGCAAGCATTGAATACATTTTAATCTTCAAAGTAGAAAGTAGTTCCATCTCCAAAATTACCATCTTAGATTGCAGCTTTAATTTTTTGAATGCTCTAAGCATTTTAGTTGACTATACCATATTGTGGAGAAGCATTCCTCATTATTTATAAACTATAATTTTATTATTATTCTCTAATTTTTAAAGTAAATAAGGCTTAAAATGATAATTAGCTGTTAAAATCTATTTAACTTATATCCAATTAGTATGAGAGAGTTGCTTATTCTAAAATTTATTAGCATTGCACTTGTTAAGAGTGAATTATACAAATTAAATCTTAGCTAATAACTGGAAAATTAGATTAGTCAGATTCTATAGATACATTTGTATAGAATTAATTTTATGAGTAAGCATTATTTATTCTAAAAAGTAAATATTAATTCGAGACTTAACTAGAAACATATAAGTATTCTAATTTATTCCTTTTTGGTATTAAAGATAGGCTTCCTTGGAAAGGTTAATCGAAAATTAAATTCCTTACAAAAATAGGTTTTTTTTCTTGATTCTAGAATTGATCATAAGAGAATAATGAGATGGTGAGCTTTTGTTGGTAATTATAATATATAATAAATGTTTAGCTGAATAAAACAATTTATTGATTATTTTATAGTGAAGGAATTTAAATAGTGTTTCCTACAAAGCTATTTACTGAATAATCGTAAGCAGCGATTGATTAATCATTATAAATAAACAGATTTCCTTTTATGCAAATTAATTTCTGATATTAAGAAGCATCAAAGATTAAATTCTTTTGAGAAATTACTGACAAATTCCCTCCCATAGTATTGAATTAATAGTTGATCTATATTATTTGTTTGTCACACATGATAAAAAGGACATTATTTTAAGGATCTGAAGCAAATGTAAAGTTTGGAACACTGCAAGTTGTAGTAAAGGAATTGTACTACATCTAATTATAGCTTATAATAAAAGGAACTTAGATGGTAAATGAATTAGTTCCTAAATCAGACTATAAAATAAATGTGCCATAGTTGTCTATAGTCCCTATAGTAGATTAAGATTAAAAATTAGAAGTATAAAGAAATACTTGACTATTTCCTTTATTAATTTAAGGAATAGCAGCAAAGATGGAGTAATATTTATCAGATTTGTTTATTATTAGTGTAGAAAATAGTCCATCAGTTTAATAGACATTCTAAAAGTTATAAGTTGATAGTGTGATTTATAATTATAGTTTATTCACTCTGTTTAATTGCACTTATTTGATGAAATTACTTTTACTTACTATTTCTGGCTAGAAATTTGAACCGACTATGTATTTTTCTACAGGAATTTAGTAAACTTGGTCAGATAAAGATGTAATAATATTCTATAAATTAATTGAATCTTAAGTAAATTTAGTTATTAAATCTTAAGTAACATTAATTACTATTTAAATTTTTTAGTTACTAGATTAATCACTTTGATGCACAGTAATCTCCAATTATTCATTAGTTCCAGTAATTACAATAGAAGGACTTTATATTTGTGCTGCTTAGATTAAATTTTTCACTATTCCTTAATCATCATTTTTAGCTATATTGATAATGAATTAATTACCTATAAATTGATTAGGATCAAAAGAGGAGTTTTAATCTAAATTCTATTAGAAAATCATTTACTATTTCTCAATATTTATCATTTGGAAACTATTACTATTATAGAAAACCAAGATATTGTAATCTATGAAGGCAGGTACTTTGTCAAAAAAGATATTAGTTTATATAATATTATTAATATTGATATTTTTTTTGCCAACAAATTTTTGATAGTTTAAATTTATAAAAACATTTCCATTTTAAGTTGTCTTGTCAAGTAAAGTCAAAATAAGACTACCTTTAAATCTTTATAAACTTAAAACAAAGTAAGAACCTTTCAATTTAGGAAGAAATAATCTATTAACTAATAGTTTTTCATTAGTATAATCTATAGAGAAACTGTAAAGTTAATTTTTTTTCGTATCATATCCTAGGAGTGTATTAGTAGTATCTATTACAATATTGTAAGTCAATATTGGATTAATAGCTTAAGTGTCAATAGCCTGTACGGTATCTCCGCCAGTTTAATATTTAAGCAAGTTAACAGTGTTTTTATCTGCATAAATGATATAAATATTATTTCCCATTCCTTATATAGCAACTGATTTATTAATATATTAAATATCTTTAAGACTTAAAGTAATCAATCCTTTATTTTCGATATAGGAGAAATAAGCAGTTCCTTATACTTAATCGGATTTGTAAGTGATAAATCCATTTGTAGAACTGTAAAAGCTGGCTTCAATTTTGAATTTTGTATTGCTAGAAGAGAATAGAGTTTAGCTGGCCAATTATGTTCTTGTCAGAATTCCTTAGTTTATTTCCATATGAAAATAGAAAATCAATATATCAACGTTGTTAGTATTTTCATTTTTAACTGTATTATACCCTATAAAGTATTTACTGTTTAAGTTATCTTAAAAGCTTGCGATAGACAATATATTAGACCCCTCAAATTAGCTTCCAACTTGTTTATAAGGAATTTTAATATTTTCTTCAGGTAAATTAGTAGGGAAATCTATTTAAGAAGAAGTAAAATCATAGTAATCATCTAATTTAAGGATATATCTTTCATTCTACTAAAGATTTATGGTGTCTTAAATTGTCTGAGAGCATGTTACTTAGGATATAATTAAAAAACTTATCACAAAGATAAATCTTAATGTTTTTTTCGATTTCAAATATTATTTATGATCAAATTTAGAAATCTTTCTATTTTATTTTTGAATATTAAGGTGTAAAGAAGTTCAGTTTTAAGCTTTTAAGAAGTTATATTGATCAGATAGAATTAGATAAAAAGTAAAATGGAAAATTTGATTTCTTGTTATTAATTAGATTAGGTACCTATTAAAGATAATCAGCTTCTTAATCTAGAAATAGTTAGTTTCTTAAGATTTCTTATATTAACTATATTAGGAACCTAATAATTAATAAAGATTAATTACTAGAGTATGTTACTTAGGATATAATTAAAAGATTTGCCACAAAAATAAATCTTTATATTTTTTTAGATTTCTTTTATTATTAATTAAAATTAGAATTCTTTCTATTTTGTTATTGAAAATTAGGATGTAAAGAATTTTTATCTTATACTTTTAAGAGATTCAATAGATAATATATATACAAATAAAAAATAAAATAGTAAATTTGATTTTTTGTTATTAATTAGATTAGGTACCTATTAATGATAATTCGCTTCTTAATCAAAAAATAGTTGATTACTATTATAAGAAATGTCTTTTTAATTAATATTCTAAATTTAAAGAGCCACATTAAAAGATGAATACTAATTCTCATCAGGTTAATATCTCACTTCTTTAATTTATATTTATATTTATTTCTATTTTTATAGTAGGAAGTTATAGTGAGAAATTCTTCAAATTTAAGATTTCAAAGGTTTTAATCAATAATATAGAATGAAGGGAAAATTAATACTTTAGTACATTCAATTTCCTGATATTAATTAGATTAGTTACCTACCTATTTAAGATAAATATGGTAAGATTAATTACTTGAAGGTTAAATAAAAAAAGCTTTTATTAATTCATCAGAATTTAATAACTTATACAGTAATATCATAATGAATAAATTAGATCAAATTTGGAAACCCCCTTTTATAATATTCAACAGCCATTTTATGAAAAAAGTCCTATATTAATGAGAATCTACAGAATAATTTAAAATAGTATTATTTTTTATCCTTTATAGATACTTTTGATTTAGCTAATATTACTCGCAAATTTAGATAAAAGGACTACCATTTCTATAGTTAGGTTACACTGCAAATCAAATATCTATTGCAATATTTCTTCTGGATATAACTATATAATTAGTTAATTTTTCTAATCAATAGAATGAGGCATTTTTAAATGAGTTTGTCTTAAGCATTAATACATTAATTGCAATCTAATGTATTTATGGATACTATTGAAAAATATTAACTTAAGATATTTTGACTAATTAGATTCATACAATCAATTTTAAAATACAAATTGAAATTTTTAGGATTTTGCATTAATATCAATAATCAGTTAATTTGTTACCTACTCATTCTTCATTTATATTATTTATTATGTTGCTAGAAATATTACAAATAATAGATACTCTTAATCAAATAAGCCATCATTCATTCCAACAATCTTTTAGATCTATGAAGAAATATTAAAAAAACTTTAATCATCAAAAAAAGAAAAAAATACTTCAAAAATAATGTGGATATTTATTTATTTTTTACTCGCAGTTTATATTCTCTTTTGCTGTTAAATTATCATTTTTTTTAAAAAAAAAGTAGAAAAGGTATTATATATTGATGGATTTAGATAAATAAATCTGTATTAAGAAACTTATTAAAATTCTAAATTTATTAATAATCACTTAAAATGAACTCATATCTTATTTAGAATAGAATTAATGAAAATCTATTTTAACTAACACATTAATTCTATTTAAAAAGAATAATCTATTTAAGAGTAGTTGGGTAGGAGGTGGGTGGTAAGGGTAAAAAAATTAAGTTTTTATTTCTTTGTGATGTTTCGAATTAATTATTTTCTACAATAAAACAAAAGAGAAGAAAATATTAAATATTCTCCCTATTTTCTCTAGTTAAAATTGTATTGAAAATTTTAATACTCGTATGTTTAAAAATAATAGTAAGACTTTAAATTAGAATGTATGTGAATAGATTTATATGATTTTATAATTTTATTTTTCAAAAAAATAGAGGATTTTTTAATTAGCATTAATATTATGAAATTCTTTTGGTCTTATCTGAATTAAT
>JH651251.1:472630-489806 GCA_000260095.1 Tetrahymena borealis | reverse complement strand
TTTATATGATTTTATAATTTTATTTTTCAAAAAAATAGAGGATTTTTTAATTAGCATTAATATTATGAAATTCTTTTGGTCTTATCTGAATTAATATTGAAAAAAATAAATATCAAATTAATTAAAAAATCAAAATTACATTAGTTTTTTACATTTTTAAAAAGGTATATCTCCTTTTTTAGCATTCTTTAACCACTGAATTTTGTAAATATTTAAATTATCTTGATTAAATTAATATTCCTTATGTATTATTAAATTTATTTTCAACCATAAAATTTGGAACTACCCAATTAAAGGTTTAATAATAATCTAAAATCTATTTTAAAAATAAAATAGAATTATTATAAAATTAATAAAATTATTGAATTATATAATTATTAGAATTATTAAATTTTATAAAGGCAAAAACAAAAACCTATCAATAATAAATTAAATGATTGCTAGAAATACTCCTTATTTAATGTTATTAAGGATTAAAAGAAAATATTATTTATTAAATATATAATAAATATTTTTATTTAAATAAAATAAATGAATAAAATAAAGGAAATAGCATATTTATCTTCATCGTACTTCTATTACCTCCAGTATTTTATAATATATAGAAAAAAAGGCTCAGCGCCGCAATATATAGGGTTATTTTCAAAAAATTAGCATTTTTCAAACACAAAGTAAATATTTTTCACTATTTTTACAGACTCACTTTTTACTACCTCTTGGGTATTCTACGGTAATAATTTTTAAGGAGATATTTAACAAAAATAATTATTTTATTTTCTAAAAAATCTTTCTGTTTTTACTATTTATACATATTTTATATCTCCTTATTCTTTAATTAGATAATTTAGCAATAAAAATAGCATTCATTTTTATTAGGATATAAATCAGGAACATAACGATAAAATTTATCATTTTTAATGATAAGATATGCAATTAATTTAAGAACATCCCAATCATAATATATTTTTTTTTAGGTTTATTATATTCTTTAATATTAAATTTTAATATTTTAAATAATATTAGCTGAAATGTATTTCTCAAAATTTACTATCATCAACAATAAGTTTGGTAGTTTTTTACTAATCTTTACCTTAATAGCCTAATAAAAATTGCTAAGTCTTCTCACATTTTGTTATAAAACAAACAAACATATAAAAACTCATTAAAAAAAGAAAATAGAACAAATTGTGGAAAATTCAATTAAAATCAAAAACACATAATAATTATATTATCCAATCAGTTAAGAATGCTTTAATTTATTTCTTCTATTCTTTATTTAATACATAAAAAATTATTATTATTTCATTTTTCTAATAATGATGGAGATGGTGATGAAGATCTATTAGAGAATTAATAGAATACCGTAAAGGTTCATATATTAAGGCCCTTTTTTGAGTTTTTGAAATTGTGAAATTCATAAGGATAAGGCCCTATAGAGGTGAGTATAAATAGGTTTTGGGTAGGCCTTAATATATGAACCTTTACGGTATATAAAAAGAGGAAGAGGCAATTATCAAATATGAGTAATATTTTAAGGATGAAGAAAAAAATGAAAGAAGAAGAAATTATTTAAAGAAGTTTACTGAAAAATATTACCTTACAAGCTTGAAAAAATCTGAGGATGCAATCAAATTATAGTTAAGACAGAGGAAGATTATTTAATAGATTATGATAAAGATAATAAAATTATACTTTAATACTAATAATTTCCATTTTATTTAGATTCATATGATGTATTTTTTTAGTTATAATAATCAAAAATAAAAGTATCATAATTTATATCAGATAGTGGAGATTAAATAATGCTTACTTTAGAGGCTTTTGATGGAGCTCTAATCCTTTTGAAAAAAGTGTAAGAAATAAAGCTTGATCATGTTGAGTAAAGTTTAATTAATAGAATTATAATGTAGCCATAATTGTTAATATAGTAGTCAATATGCATCGTAAGAAAGAAGAGTTTAATAAGATACTGAAATTTAGATATCAATATATTCACAAAGTTAAAAAAATTATTGCCTAAAAGGAATCTTACCTTTAAAATAATAGATAATTTAATATTACAGTAAACATGATGGAAGCAGGTATTCGAGTTTGTTTTCATTTTTAAGGATAGACAGGGATATTTAAAAAAGAAAAAGTATCAGGTAAGGAGTATTTAGAGTTAAAACTATTCATGAAGGGGAGAATATTATTATTATACTTCTACTCAAAATGGAGAGAGATGGTTTTATAATTCTCCTCTACTCTTAAAAAATATCAATCAGGAGAAAAAATTGATCTCATGATAATTAGCTATTTCGATTAAGATCATATTTATGGGATATCTTCTTTAATGCTTTAAGCCATGAAATAAATAGGAACAAATAGTGTACATGAAAAAATTTTTAGTCCAATAACAACAAAATAGTTAGGAGAAATTTTTCAATATTACAATTAGAATTAGAATAAAAAAAAGAAGAAGATACAATTTACCTAAGCTCAAGATTAATTACACAATAATTTACCTAAAATTTATTAATTAGAAGTCATTGATTAATAAATTCCAATATTTTTAGATCCAAATGAACTGTCTTTAAAACAATATTAGTTTTTAAATTTTAGATATGGAAGGCTAAAATGCTTTAACATTATTTTTCATAACCCAAAACCTGATGTTATCAATTTATTATAAAAATATTAAGGTAATAGTAGTAAGGGCAGTGTTGCAATAAATGATATTTCAGTAACATTTACATAATAAGCTAAAAATCCAATACCCTAAATCAAACATGAATCAAGTTTGAGATGTTTAAAACTTTATTTACAGGAGAGGCAAATGATATTGTTAAGAAAGATATCTAAGAAATAATAATAGTTAATAAAGGGGAAAAGTTTCACTATTCTCTACTTAAAGTTACACTCCATGGATCTAAACATTCCACAGATCTACTTTTTTATTAACATATTTCTGCAGACCATTACTTCATATTTGGCTAATCAGATAAAAAAGATAAAAGACCTAAACTACATCCATCAAAATAAATTCTTGAATATAAATTAGAAACAAATAACGATGCAAAAATATATTTAACAACTCAAGTTATTCTTCCTAAAAATGAACCTGATTCATAGTATTTCAGTATTAATGAAGCTGAAATTTATAATTAAAGCCAATATGAGATAAGTTTAATGTCACTTTGATTGAAGATAACAAAATTACCTTTATTCTATAAATTCAATATATTTAGTTAAAAGTAATTAGACTACATCTTATTTTATAATAATAAAAAATAGCTTATTAAGTAATACAATATAAATTTATAAATTTAATTTAAATTAAATTATTAAAATAAGGGAATTTTTTTCTAAATTATTTAACTTAATTTCTAAAAATAAAAAATATTTAGAGTATTTTAAAATTTATTTGTAAAAGATCGCCTAGAGTTGCAATTTATTAAAATCTAAATAAAAAAATACAAAGATTATTAATTGATCTTAAAAAATAAATTAATTACTCCAACAAACAAACAAAACAGATGCTCATAATTTTTATTTTGATATTGAATATATTTCTTTCATGAGATATTTAAATGGAGAATAAGTATTAAATTTTATTTCAATGAAATAGAATTAAGTTTTTAGTGTTACAATACTAGCTATCTAAATATAGATAAAATGATGTTAAACTGCTCAAGTAGATTAAATTTAACATTCTATATAAAATCTTACAACATTACTAAAATTATATAAATAACAATAAAATTTATTAACATCAATCATAACCATCTTTTTCTTAAAGTATCAAAATATAGAACAATTGCAGCTATTTTTATTTTCATTTGAATTATTTTTTTATTCATTATTCCTACTTTTTAAAAATATTCTAAATTTAATGTCATTTTATATATATTATAATAAATTGATAGATTTTGCAGAGGAAGAAGGAGAAGATTTTTTTTCTTTCATGCATTTACAATATAATTAAATAAATTGAGAAGCATCATCATTACCTAATTATGCATATTTTCCTTCATACAAATCTCCATAAAGAGTAGATTCTATGTATTAATTTATGGATTCTATCTTTTACAAAACTTTTTCTTTAAATTAACATAAATTTGATTATTTTTTAATTTGATGATTATTTATTTTCTAATCAGCTAACTCCATGTATCCTACTTCAAAGTTATTTATTCTTAATTCATTAAACTTTTTTATTATAATCTACTTTACAATTTCACTTGATTTTTTACTCAAATCAGTGTGATCACTAGCAAATTATAAGAAAGTGTTTGCATTCCTTTTAATTTCTATTCCATTAAAAAATTCACCAACAGATTAAATTGTAGTCGATGCAATATCACCTATAAGAGGTATACAAGATGCTAGTTTGGAAACTATTGTAACACTTGTACTGCTTACATCATAATCAAATTTACCACTAACAATGACTTATGCTTCAGTGTAGCATAAACTAAATGTTTTGATAAAGCCATTATAGTATTCCAAATAACAGTTTTATAAATCTTGATTAATAGCTAATTTAGTTAATTCATGTTTTAACACTTCTTATTAGTCTCTGATTGTTCTAGTAAACTCAAAATATACAATGTCTTGCATTCTATCACAAGTTAATTCCATGTGAAGTAGTGCATCATGGTAACAAGTAAATAATTTTTATTCAAAATAACTTTCATCAATACTATTGTTTTAATTTGTGAATTTATTTTCATCTTATTTCTTTCTCTCATTATATTGCTAATAACAGATTAGAAAATCTTCATCATTTTTAATTTAATTCCAATCTTTAACATTACTCAACTCTTTATTTTAAGAGAATTCTGCTTAATCTGTTTAATAAGGATTTTTTTCAATTTTTGCATAAAACATTTGTGGACCTTGATAGGATCCAAATATTTATATTCTGTCATTATCTAAAATTTTATTTATTTAAAATGGATTCGTATCCATATTAATTCTACAAATAATTCTTTTTCCAAAGCAATCTCTTTTTTCAAAAAATACTATTTTATCTCCATTAAAAGCATTTAACTCTACTAGTCGCCATTCAGAATCTATTCTCACAAATTCTAATTTACTTTCATAGCTCAAATTATTGTCAATGATTGAACATTCCTTTCTATCTAGAATGGATTAGTATACGAAGTTACTATTTTAAAATAGTGGTACATATTCTGAGTATTGTGTAATAAATGGATTTCTATGAGATCTAATTAGATTTGATAATTCTTTATCTAAAGCTATCTTCCCATTTTCAGATATTATTAAATTATATCTTATTCCTTCTACATTAAGCGAATTATTGCTGCTAAAAGTAATATTAACATTACTATTAATAATATCTATCAGAATCTTGTATTCATTTACTCCATTTTTTAAATTAGAGTTATCAGAAATAATTCCATCTTCAAATAAAATATCACACGTTTTTAGAACTACCATCTTACTTTAACTAGATAAAATAGATAATTGATGGATATGTTTCAATACCCAATTGATTCCTGTTTTATCAAGTCTCTTTAATATATGCCTTAAGAGTATTTTCCCTTCTTTTATTAATTCACTTCTATCTGATAGCTCTTCATTCTCAAAAGAAATAATATTTAAAATAATTAGAATCATTTCATAGGGTTTTTATCCAAATAAATCTTCGAATATAATAGTTTGCTATTCTTATAGGAACTTTAAAAAGTCATCTTAGGAGCTAGAATAAGTGCCTTTCTTTTCATATTCTCCAAGTTTATATTGGTCATATTAATACTTCTGCATAGATATATTTTAATCAATATCACAAAAGAAAATTATTTAAGCAGTTTTAAATTCTATTTTAAAATCTTTTATTAAATTTTAGATAAAAAAGCTATCAGTAAATAAAATAGAAAATTCCTCTTTCATATTTTATTTCTTTTTTAAATTTTCAATTTAATTTAAGATTATGTAGTTTTGTATAATTCTCTTGAATTGAATTAGATACCATTCTTTAGCCCTTCTAATTTAGTCATTTTTCCCTAATGTAAAGATTAAATCAATAATTTGTTTAGATTTAGAAGGATGAATATTCATTTTATTATTTAAAATAAGATGAATTGTTATAATTACAATATCTATTTATTCTTTATAAATAGAAACAAGTCTTTAAATGAATTTTATGGAAGTATCTACCCATAACTAATCATCATTTAATGCAGAAAGTACTTAGGCTATTAGGTTTACTAATATCAATTAGTCTTATTTTGTTTTAACTTTGCACAAATTTACTAATTCTTCCAGTAATATTTCAATTATTCTATTTTTTTCTCTTGATTCTTCCAGTTTGTTTAGTATAGTTGGAATTTATATCATTTCAGAATTAAATTAATCATGTTTTTACAAATATTTAATAAAAGATGTAACATAATTTTTTATGTTCAAAGTATTTTAACTTATTTATAAAATAGCAGGGATTATTTATAAAAGTTCTAATGCCTATTATTAATCGTAGCTTTAATTTAAAAGTGAAATTAATTCTTCGATACTTTAGATACTAATAATTTAAATATTTTAAGAATCTTCATTTGATTTGAGGATATTTCTTATGGTGTTCTTAATTATAACTGTCAAGAATTAGAAAATTTTTATATTCTAAATGCTAGAAGGTTTATTTATAAGCTATAGTTTTAATATTAATTTTTGAATTAGTGAAACTAGTTCCGTAAAAGATAGTTTATTAATTAATTTGCAAATGTCTTTAGCTTATTATTAAAGAGCTTCTGCATTACTACTGTCTAGTTTTTATACTACAATATCTAATAATGAAAGTAAATATGGAGTAAAATCCTTAAGTTCTTTCCAGTCTTTATACTATTTAACTATACTTGAGATGTAACGAAATATATTATTAGATTATAATATTTCTTTTTTTTCCTATTGAAATAATTTTACTAATGAGTTTCCTAAATTTAAATCTTTAGGGAAAGTGTTTATTTTTTTCATTATTTCGTTTAAATGAGCTAAAATAATGTACCCTGTAAAGATAGAAGAATTTTCTAAAATCTCTAAATATATTTTAAAAATAATCTAAAATTATGTGATGTTTTATTCTATTTCTAAATACTAAAAAAAGATAAACTTAGTCTTATTGAAATAGATGAATTTCTTTTCTTATTCTAAACTTAAAGATTTATACTATAACAGAATTATTATTTCTTAACTTAATTATTTTTTTCTGTCTAAGTCATTCATATTATTTATAAACTATTCCGAAATTTTAAAGCATTCTTCATTATCTTTGCTACTATTTGAATCTTAACTATCTTTTATTTCTTTGATTTTTAAAATTACTAGTTGATATATTTTATCTATGAAATATAATCTCTTTTATTTATCTTAAACAATATTGTAAAATTGAATAAGATTTATGAGAATAAAATCATTGAGGTTTTCTTTTAATTTCTCAGATGACAAATCAATTAGAAAATTCATATAATTACAAATAGTATCTTATTCTGTTATCATTTTAGAAATATCAATTCCTTAAATTGCATGAATGCTGTAAACAGCCTATATAACTGAATCTGTTTTGCCAATAATGATGTTCTACTTTTCTTTAAATAACAGACTATTTATGTCAACAAAAATCTCTTCTCGAATATTTTCTATATTATTATTTGTTAAATTTTCTACAAATAATTTTATTTTTGTATATCTGTTAAGAGGAGTATTATAAAATTAATTAAATAATATAGCTCTTTCCATACCTTTGAATAACAAATGGAAAAAATCCAATTTTAAAGTAGCAGTTTATTTCTGTTAGAAAATTTTTTGAATTTAACTTGTAATTATTTTATTTAACGAAAGATTTACTTTTAAATACTCTTCTGATAAGATTATCATAAACTCTTAAATGAACTGGTTAATATCATCATAAAATTTTAAACTACTTAGTTGAGGAATTGCATCCTTTTCATATTTGTCTTGATTAATCAAACATTTGTCAATCGTTTCAACATATTTATTATAAACTTATATATATTGCTTTTATCTTTCATGCTAGTTGGTTAAATTTAAGAGGATTTCAAAAATCGTTTCATTCAATTCATTATCGATCCAATATTATAATCTTCCTACTAGTTATTCAAAAGAAAGTTATTTTAATAATTCGGTATAAATTAATTCTTTTTTTTAACTATTTCCTAATTTTCCTATAATCTAATAAAGCTCTAGTAAATAATGCCTATAATATCCAGCATCGTCAAAGTCATCATCAATCTAGTCAATATGTAACTGCATGTAATTTAATACCTAAAGAATTAAATTTTCTTTCATAAAATTGCTATTTGTATTTTGTAATAAAAAAATAAATATTTCGAAATACTTAATTCCTTATTTAGTTGAAAGGGGCTAATTCATTTATTTAATCATTCCACTTATTATTTAATTATACAATATATCTTTATTCTCATATTATTATTATTTTAAAACATAGAAAATTGTTTATTATATTTTCTCACCTAATTATAGAGAATGTTTCTCTAACAATGAAATAAATAAAAGAGACATTTCTGTTGTAGCTGCGACTGATTATTTATCTTTTAAATTGATCTTTGCCAAGTTGCAAATCTATTCAAACAAATATAAACTAAGATTTTATGAAAGTCCAGAGATATATTTAATAATTGATCTCAGCGATTTTATTAGCATTACAGGTCTATCTTGAGAATCTATTACTTGGGTGATAATTAGTTATAAGAAGTTGACAGAATCAGCATTTATAATATAATTTCCAGTATTTAATTACTCTTTCATTTTATAAAAATTTTTTGATTTTCGATAGATATTTAACTCTGTACTTGGTAGGATGTTTAATAAACTTTCAAAAGAATCTTTTAGGTTATTAATTATTCGTTTCTCTCTAAAAAATTCTAAAAATAGGTCAATAGATTATATAGTTAGAGCATATTTTAAGCTTTCGTCAATTACTAAAAGTATTATGTTAGGCAAGATCTAGAATACAGTTTCAATAGAAAGTTAGCTTTGAGAAGAATTTATAAATTTAAAAATTTGTTTTGTTGATTTCTCTCCAAATTGAGAAGTTATACTTTTTATTTGATGAATTGCTTTGGTTGTAATATCTTTTTAGGATAAAGCTTCTATCAATTTAGGTATTGATTCTAATTTATGATGGAGGCAATAACTAAAAATCTCTTCACTCCATTTAATTACATTTACAACATCCAATTCTATAATTTGAGAAATTGTAGAAAAAGAAATTTCTAATAAATCATATTGAATCCTTTCTCCTCCTCCAGCTTTTAACTTCTATTCTTACATAATATCATCTCCTTCTATAAATTCTTGGCGAGATGCCTATTCTCCTCTCAAATTGAGCAAAAAATTCTTAATTTCATTATGCAGCGATCCTTTTTCTACTTTTATTGTAGAGAATATCTAATTAAACAATGTAAGAGCAACTTTTTAGGCTTACAAGTTTTAATGTGATTTCAAAAGCGACAATATACTCAGCTCAAGCTTTTCAATTTTTATCTTTTAAGGTATAGAAGATGCTATTTCTAATCCTATTTACATCAAAATTTATTACTTTTTTACATCTTGTGAGGAGTTTTCATTACTACTGCTTTCATCTTAAGAATGACCTTCGTTTTCTATAAACGATTAAAAGATATACCCAACTAATTATTTCATTTTCATATTTTATTTGTCGGCTGGGATATTGCTATTTATTATTTCTTAATCTGTTAAGAAATATTCATTTTTTATTAATTCCAATATTTCTTTTCTCTTGTCTTTGCCTTCCAAGAATCCATCTAAGACACGCTCCATCCGTTCACTTATATATTTTGAATCTTTGATAGTTTCTCTGTACTCCTTATAGTTACTAATTACTACCATATCCACTAGATTGATAATTTTACTTAAATTTGGAATTCTTTAGTCTAATTATAAGTTATTTTATTAATTTTTTAAATATGCCTACCCCAGTAAATTCATTATTAGCCTAATTTTCCCATCTAAACTAAATTCTATCATTCCATCGATATTACATATCATTGAATTCCAAAAATCTTTCATTGAATATTCATTATTTGAAAGAGATATAATGCCACACATAAACTTTAAAGTCATTAATAATCTAGGTTCATTTCGATGTTATGAAATATATCTTATTATTTCTTCTGTTTCTTTAGTTATTTTTGAATTAAGCTTATCTACTAAGTATTCTGCTGTTAAATATTCTTAAAATGACAAGTGAATGAATGAATATTCAGTATTAGAAGAGGCTATCCCTTCCTATTTTAATAAGCCAAATTTGATTATTCTGTTGATATTTGTTTTCAGATTTAGTTCTTCAATAGAACTCTAGATTGACTTTCCTCTTTTATCTCTATTATCTGAATAAGTTGGGATAATAAGGGTTTCCTATCTTTATGAGTCATCTATACCAATTCCACCTCCTGTTAATCCTATATAAGCAATATGACGAATTGCTTTAATTTCATGTAGGTTTGACATCTTTAGTTACATTTTCTCCGAAAGAGACTATCCTTCATGAGCACTTCCTCTGAACTCCTTGCTGATAAATCTCTCTCCTAATTTTTAAATAACTTACTAATATAACTGACAAGAGTTATTAATATTTATTTTTGTTTTAGATTCATCCTTATTTGTAATGAGGTAGCACAACATAGCTAAATTAACAGGAATCTTGCAAATATTCTTTATTTATGGGTTTTGTAATAGATTTTCTACAGCAAGCTTTAATCCCTTTTGCATCGGATTATCATCTTTAAATTAAAGATTTATAAACTGCTCAACTCCAAAATTATCTAACCCCGTGTTCTCAATTACTCTGTTGAATTTTCCTTTTAAAGATATATCTACTGCATTAGGTCTTGATGTTAATATGATATATTTCTATTAAAAAATATCATCTAGTAGATTTTTAAACGAAGTATCATCTTTAAGGTGTGTCACTTCATCATAGCCATCTAAAAGTAAGACAATTTTTTTGTCTGAATTTAAGATTATGTCCTCTGGAGTTAACTTTTTAGCATCTCCTCCTTCTTCAGCAATACGTAATATATTGAAATGAATAAGATATTTTAAAGGGTGTTTATCTATATCATTTCTAAATTAGCTATTATTATATGATTATTTCCAACTGCTATTTAAAAGAGTTTTTAGAGGGACTCTATAAACAAGATCAAATCTACTCTTCCATAACTCATCTTTACTCCATTTATATGCCATGTATTGCATTAATGTACTTTTTCCAACGCCTGCACCACCTATTATTAATATCTTATCAGCTATATCAAATCCCCTTAACTTATCAAAAATATTTTCTACTTCAATATTAATTTTTTCTCCACCAATTTAATCAAATCCTACTTGTTCATCTTTATCATCTTGCTAAATAACTGTTTTTAGTTTAACATAATAATCTTTCATATCATAAGAGTGCATACCTTCCATATCATCGATCAATGGAGGAATCTTACTATTATTTATATATAAACTTTTTAAACAGCTTTATAATTAATCCTTTGAATTATTATCTTGGCTAATACCGCTACTTTTCTTCATTAAATCTTCATTTTTGATTGCTTTAAGGCTAATTGGATTCTTATTAATATTTGAAAAATGATAAATTTGATCATCTTAGGTATATTTTTTCATTTTCATGCTTGCTTGTTAATCGAGTATGCTTGAATACTCATCAATATCATTATCTTCATGATAAATATTATTTTCACTATTAGATTCTATTAATTTTAATGAATTCATATTATTTCAAATTATCTACTTACTTCTTCTACTTTTTTACTTAATTAAATTTTTTGATCAACTTTTGTTTTCTAATATAAAATTTTAAATAAATTGAAAAGAAAATTTATGATTATATTCCTTTATTTCCATATATTTTGAGCTTTTTTTTAATCAATATATTAATAAAGTTCTTCATAATCAATACGTTACATCAGCTATTTCATTAATTTTTTCTAGTGTTTCTTTTAGGTTTTAATAAATTATAACATATTAATTTTAAATTTATTTAATATTAGTTATCTGAAAATCTAATAAATATTTATAAGCTTAATTAAAATTAATTAAAATTAAATAAAAGTATAACTATTTCATTTTCTAAAATTTAACCATTCTAATAATGATATAATTCATCAATCTTAATAATTTTTAATTTTATATTTAATTCGATTAAATTTTATATGTTATAAATTTCCTATTAATAATTTATAGGATTAGAAAATATTTAAATATACCTTAAGTTTATTTTTTTCATGTAATTTTTACAAAATTATTTTCTACAAATTTAAAATTACAATAAAAATATCTAGCAAAAAAACATTTGATTTTATTTTTCTTTTTATAAAATCAGGTAGTACATTAAAAGTTATATCTTCCTAAATTTAATTAATTTAATTCATTATTATTTATAAAAAAATCATTAACTATAGAATCACTGGACTATTCTTTAATTATTAAAGAGTCTAAAGCCCCATATAATCTGATGTTAATTGTGAAAAAAATTTAATATCAATTTTAGAATGATTAATTAAAAAATAACTTATTGAAAGTCAATTAATTTTTATATTAAATCATAATAAATTAGTAAAATATTTTTGAATATTTTATAAACCATCAATAGTTAGTAACTTGCTTGTTTTAATCCCTACATATTTATAGAAATTACTGGAATAAATTAACTGGTAAAGTTTTTATGTTTGGATGATAATAAATAAAAATATTATTTTTATCAATGCTTTCTAAAGACTAGAAAAATGAAAATAAGTATTATTTTATAAGTTAAAATACCTTAAAATAAATTATGGTTTAGTACTTTAGTATTTAATATTTAAAGTAATATTTAGTTTATAAAATGATATCTACTCTATATGTGTTATACAAAGATATCTCCAATAAATTATAATGTGTCTTAAATAATCTTTTTGAATAATTTATCAAAATAAAAGATATTCTCAAATCAACCATTTTAGTTATAGGTCTCCTAAATTTCTTTCTAATTAGATTTATTGGGCTTCAATAAAAACATTTTCTGTTTTACTTCATTGATTTTCACATGATTTTTTAGATACTAGATTATCATCTGAAATTATAATAATATCATCACTAATTCTTATTTCTATTATAAAAAATAATTTGTTCAAATAAAATTTTTAGAAAAATAGATTAATTGTATTTTACCTTGTTTGTCTTATATTTTGATTTTATTTGCTTATTAAGAATTCTTATCTGGTTCTACAAAGCATGATTCTTGATTTTTTCTGGGTTTTAATATTCTTTAATTGATCTTTTCCTTAATAGTACTCAACTAATTTTATTTATCCCTTCTTTTTTAACCTCAATAAAAAGAAGTAGATTGTAAGTAAAAATTTATTTAACACTTAAAGGTTTAATTAAACATGTATTTTTTTTTGCTTTAAAAAAGGAAATAAATACATTTATTCTCTAACGATCGCTTGCTAGACTTTTTTCATCAATTATTTCTATACCCCGCCCCCCCTTAATGCTAGTAATAGTAATTGCTAAAAATTATAAAAGTTTAAAGTTGGAAGTATTCTGTTTATTCCTTCACTAAATAATAACTACTGCTTAATATGATGTTTTTCTATTTATAGTTTTAAGTAGGTTGATTATACATTATACATTTGAATTTTATACCTCAATTATGGTTATTAACAAATCTATGGCTAATCTTTTTTATAGTAAAAACTAAGGTAAAATAACAGATAAAGCAGAATAGGAAATTAGTATTAAGATAGAAAAAAAATATCACTATTTCCCTTAATTAAATTTTTCTTTTAAAGATTCTCTCTTATTTTCATTTCAACTGGTTACAATTTTTAAAGATCTATCAAAAATACAAAAATAAATTCAGAATTAAAGAAGATAATTTATTCAAAAATATAAAAATATGATTATTAAATCAAGATAGGCTTACCATTTTACCATTAAATTAAGAAGAAGTAAATAATTAGAGTAAGGATTTACTACAGATTGAAAGAAGATATTTTTTAACTTCCTTTCATGTTTATATAGTAAAAAAGTATAAAAAATAAAATTCTAATATAAAAATAACAAGTATAGTAAGATGATAAAACCTAGAATAATAAAAGGATAAATCATTTAAAATTCAATATCATTAATTAAAAAATTCTAAATAAAGTTCAAATACTTTTCTTCTTGTAGGAGAGAATCCAACCACTTACTAAATAAGTTACAAAGCCATTTTATATGATAAGATGATTAGTGTTTTATGTTTCAAAATAATTATGAATTAATATTCTTAAAAAAGAAGCTAAAAAAAAATGATTAACAATTTTCGTTTATCCAATATTTCAACTTTAAAGTATTATTAAAAATAATAGATAAAATAATAAAACTAAGTAAACTTATCATCTAAATTTAAGCTTATCTAGAAGAAGCTAGCTTCAATACTCCAAATTTGTTAGAGGTCTATATAAAAATTGAATTTTATAATCAAATCAGTATTAATATAAATAAATGACTATTTTCAATATGTAAAAAAATTTTTATTCAACTAATGGCTTTCAATTCATATTTTATTTGTAATTCTCTTACTAATTATTTTATATTGATTAAATGAAGCTTTTCAATATTAAATTAATAAAGTTTATTAAGGAGTAATGTTCGATCATCAGTAAAAATATATAAACAAATAAATATTTACTAATTTCAATAGATAAAATTGAATTCCTAAGTGGTTTACAAATAATATTTCTAACAACTATACCTCAGAAAAGCATAGAAATTAAAGTAAAAGCAAAAGAAACAAAGAGCTTAATAGAATTAGTAGAAGCAGCAGTACAAGAAGTGACTGCAGTAGATCCAGCAGAAGAAGTTCCTTCATCGGGGCAGATAGTACAGCTATCAGTTGCTGGAGCAGCCTTGGTGGAGGGATCACCATAGTAGTTGGCTTTACATTGACATTTATTTACAGCTGCAGTCCAGGTTTCAGTACCAGCACCAGTGTCATAGCAATCACATCCAGTGAAATCAATCTTTGCTTTAGAACCAGCTGCACAATCAGTACAAGCAGTAGCACCAGCTGAAGAGAATTTACTTCCAGTACATGCAGTACAGGTGGCAGATCCAGGAGCGGCTGAGAATGTACCAGCAGCACAGTTAAAGCAACCATTAGCTGAACCGAGAGTAGAGGTTTTACCAGCAGCACAGTCTTCACAAGCAGTATTACCAACATTGGAGGTCTTACCAGCAGCACAGTCGGAACAAGAACTAGCACCTAAAGCAGAATATTTTCCAACAGGACAGGTAACACAACCAGCAGTAGAGGCAGCAGTAGAATAGGTACCAGTAGCACAGTCTTAACAAGAAGTTTTATCAACGTTGGAGGTCTTACCAGCAGCACAGTCAGAACAAGAACTAGCACCTATATCAGAATATTTTCCGACAGGACAGGCAACACAACCATCAGTAGAGGCAGCAGTAGAATAGGTACCAGCAGCACAGTCTTCACAAGAAGATTTATTAGCCGTGGAGGTCTTACCAGCAGCACAGTCGGAACAAGAACTAGCACCTAAAGAAGAATACTTTCCGACAGGACAAGCAGCACAGGCAGCGGATCCGAGAGATTCCTTATATGTACCAGCAGCACATTGAGTACAGATAGAAGCAGTAGAATCAGCAGTGGAACCAGTATATCCTTCTTTGCAATCACATGTGGTTTGAGTAGCAGATAAAGCAGCAGCATTAGGATCCTTGCAAGAACAGAAACCAGGGGCAGTTTACACTGTACCTTATTCTGATTTTGATGGGCAAGGAGTACAAGTAGCAGCAGTAGATCCTGTAGCTGCAGTAACCATAAAATAGTTAATAGGGCATCTATCGCATGCAGAAGCAGTAGCGTTAGGTCCTGTATTTGCTCCTGGAAAATCTGTAAATGAGTTATTAGAGCACAATACGCAAGTATTTGTACCTTATTATGTATCAACATTACCCCAATATCCTTCAGCACAATAGCAAGAACTCATAGGACCTGAAATAGTATTAGATCCAGAACACTCAGCAGCATTAGTCATGTGAAGATTGGCTAATAGAACTAGTGCTACTGCAATAAAGAGAGACTTTTAGTTCATTTTTTATTTAATGTGAATTCAATTTATAATTAATATGATAATAACCATTTATATTTTTAGTAAAATTTTTTTGGAGACAAAAAATAATCTTAAAATAATTTATTTTTTGTAAAATGAAATAATATATTCCTATATAGTCCGTACATTAAACATAAAATCATGAAATAGATGTGTATCATTCACTAATTTGGTATATTTTATTATTTTTATAAATATCATTCATATATCTCTACAATTGCCTTATTTGTAGAAAAATGTATAGTATTGAATTGAGATAGAATGAAGATTCATTTTTTTTATAGATTTAAAAATGTTTCCAAGAAAATTGTCTCCATCGTCCATCAGGAAGACAAAGAATCAATAATAAATCAAATTATCAAAAATTTATTATCCTAAGCCTTCCAAAAGAGACAGGGTAAGATAACTGAAATATTTATTAATCCATCTCATCTATTAATACCATTATAATTATTAAATTCTTCAAAAATAAGGAAAAAAAATCTTATAAATAATAAAATCCTATTTAATTATAAATTGAATTCACATTAAATAAAAAATGAACTAAAAGTCTCTCTTTATTGCAGTAGCACTAGTTTTACTAGCCAATCTTCACATGACAAATGTTGATGAGTGTGCTGGATCTAATACTATTTCAGATCCTGCAGGTCCTTGCTATTGTGCTGTAGGATATTGGGGTAATGTTGATACATAATAAGGTACAAATACTTGCGTATTGTGCTCTAATAACTCATTTACAGATGCTCCAGGAGCAAATACAGGACCTAACGCTACTGCTTCTGCATGCGATAGATGCCCTATTAACTATTATATGGTTACTGCAGCTACAGGATCTACTACTGCAACTTGTACTCCTTGCCCAGCAAAATCAGAATAAGGTACAGTGTAAACTGCCCCTGGTTTCTGTTCTTGCAAGGATCCTAATGCTGCTACTTTATCTGCCACTCAAACCACATGTGATTGCAAAGAAGGATATACTGGTTCCACTGCTGATTCTACTGCTT
>JH651251.1:455808-472011 GCA_000260095.1 Tetrahymena borealis | reverse complement strand
GACTGTGCTGCTGGTAAGACCTCCAATGTTGGTAATACTGCTTGTGAAGACTGTGCTGCTGGTAAAACCTCTACTCTCGGTTCAGCTAATGGTTGCTTTAACTGTGCTGCTGGTACATTCTCAGCCGCTCCTGGATCTGCCACCTGTACTGCATGTACTGGAAGTAAATTCTCTTCAGCTGGTGCTACTGCTTGTACTGATTGTGCAGCTGGTTCTAAAGCAAAGATTGATTTCACTGGATGTGATTGCTATGACACTGGTGCTGGTACTGAAACCTGGACTGCAGCTGTAAATAAATGTCAATGTAAAGCCAACTACTATGGTGATCCCTCCACCAAGGTTGCTCCAGCAACTGATAGCTGTACTATCTGCCCCAATGAAGGAACTTCTTCTGTTGGATCTACTGCAGTCACTTCTTGTACTGCTACTTCTACTAATTCTATTAAGCTCTTTTCTTCTTTTGCTTTTGGTTTAATTGCTATGCTTCTATGAGGTATAGTTGTTAGAAATATTATTTGTAAACTACTTAGGAATTAAATTTTATCTATTGAAATTAGTATATATTTATTTGTTTATATATTTTTACTGATGATCGAACATTACTCCTTAATAAACTTTATTAACTTAATATTGAAAAGCTTCATTTAATCAATATAATTTATAAAAATATTAAATCATTTTTAGATTGTTTATTTTTCTTTAAAAAATATTGAAAATCAATATAAAATAATTAGGAATAGAGTTACAAATAATATATGAATTGAAAGCCATTAGTAAAATACAATATATTTTTAGATATTGAAAATAGTCATTTATTTATATTAATATTGATTTGATTTGATTATAAAATTATATTTTAAAAAATAGCCCCTAAGCAAATTTGGAGTATTGAAAGCTAGCTACTTCTAGATAAGCTTAAATTTAGATGATAAATTTATCTTAGTTTTATTATTATATATATTACTTTTAATAATACTTTAAAGTTGAAATATTGGATAAATGAAAATTGTTAATCATTTTGTTACCTTCTTTTTTAAGAATATTAATTCATTATTATTTTGAAACATAAAACCCTAATCATCTTATCATATGAAATAGCTTTGCAACTTGTTTAGTATGTGGTTGGATTCCCTCCTACAAGAAAAAAAGTATTTGAAATTTATTTAGAATTTTTAATAATTTAATGATATTATATTTTAAATGATTTATCCTTTTATTATTCAAGGTTTTATTGCTAAACTATAAATCTTCATTAATTAACACCTCGTTATATTAACACCCCTTTTTTTTGATTTTTTAAAAGTCCCTCTAAAAAATAGGGGGGGGGAGGGGGGGGGTTGTGCTAATTAATGAGGATTTATAGTACTTGTTATTTAAATATTAGAATTTTATTTTTTATACTATATAAATATAAAAAGAAGTTAAAAAATATCTTCTTTCAATCTGTCGTATATCCCTACTCTAATTATTTACTTCTTCTTAATTTAAAGCTAAGCCAATATTGATTTAATAATTATATTTTTATATTTTTGAATAAATTATCTTCTTTAATTCTGGATTTATTTTTATATTATTGATAGATCTTTAAAAATTGTAACCAGTTGAAAGGAAAATAAGAGAGAATCTTTAAAAGAAAAATTTAATAAAGGGAAATAGTGATATTTTTTCTCTATCTAAATATAAATTTGTCTATTCTGATTTATCTGTTATTTTACCTAGTTTTTACTATAAAAAAGATTTAGCCATAGATTTGTTAATAACCACAATGAGGTAAAAAATTCATATGTATAATTCATAATCAGCCTTTTTTAAAATATAAATAAAAACATCATATTAAGCAGTAGTTTTTATTTAGTAAATGAATAAAAAGAATATTTCTAAGTTTAAACTTTTATACTTTTTAGCAATTTCAATTACTAGCCTTAAAAGGATAAATTAACTTAATATTACTTCAAATCCTTTCATATTTAATAAAGTAATTTATTATACAAAGAAATGGTGAAATATTATCTTTTATTTCTTACTTGCAAACAATTTTGTTTCTATATATAATCACCCGAATGAACATTTATTATTTAAAAAATAAATAATTTTATTTTGACCTTTATACTTGATCTACTAATATCGCTATCACATGCATGAACTCTCTTGAAATGGATTATTTTTGACTGTTTTATTAAAATTCTTCTATATATTACTAATAGTATTACAGCTATAATAATGCAATAGAAAATAAGAATAACAATACTGAAAATAATTAATTAGTATGATCTTACCTAATAAAAATAAATTCTTATCATCAAAAGCCAAAGTATTGAAATGACCATATGACAAAGTAATTCTCTTTCTTTATTAAAGGCTGAAAAATAATTTTATTTTGAAAAAGAAGGAGATGTATTCTTTATAAAGAATGTATACTTTTTTATATCAATAACCTCATCCTTTACATCTTACTACTTAGGATTTACATAAAAGATATAAATGTTAAGATCCTCTTCAATAAAAAAATAATAATAGCTTATATATAAAAGAACAATTATAATATATAAAGCAAATATTATAGAATTCTAGTTTCTATCTCTTCTTATAATTAGTTAATAACTTAAATTACTTTTTGAATCTTATAAATCCTAAATATTTCACAGATTTTATAATCAATTCTTACATTTCCCAAATTAACCAATATTAACACTATCACCTTTATTTCCATGACTAAATGAATTTATTTTAAATAGAAAAAAGAAGAAGATATTCAGTTTATTAATAATTCTTTTTATTAATTGTAAAAGAAAAGTATTTAAAGCAATAATGTAAAATAAAAAATCAAAAGGTTTTCCATTCTAAAAATTTGAAAAAAAAATTGGGTATTAATATAGCAGGGTCTTAATTAATGAGAACGTACGTAACTTATATCCTAATATTAATACATACAAAGATATTGATAAAAAATAAATTTATCTTTTTCTTCAATTTTTATTCATGTGTCTTCTACAAATGTTTAAATATTTTTAAAATCATTATTAAAGAAATACAGTTAAAAAATGTTTTATTTATTTTAAATATTAGTTGGTGAACTCTAAAATTAGGTTTTTTATAAATTTTTGAATTTAAACATAATCAATAAGGATTTTCTTTTCTCATCAAATAAGCATTTATTTGAAAGTAAGTATAAATAAAATCATGAAAGTTGAATACCAAAATACAATAGGATATTTTTCTTATCAAAAAACTAATATAAATTTTAAAGGGAATCGTGCCATTAAAAATTTCACTTTTTCTAATTCTAACTTTACAAGAAATTAATATATTTACTATTAATATTATTAGTATTAGTTATTTTGTAAGCTAGAATGCCCTATAAATGTATTTATTTCCTTTTTTAAAACAAAAAAAATCAAAATAAGCACCTCTTTTTGCTTTTCTTGTAATCTTTTGATTAAAGGCATATGTAAACTTGAAAGTGTAAAAAATTTTTACTTCCAATCTTTTTCTTTTTATTGAGGTTAAAAAAGAAGGGATAATTTGATGGTTCTAGATAGTACCATTCTGATTTACATTAACTTTCTCACCCATAAATTATTTAATTTCTTAATAGTTATAGGGGTTAAAAATATAGTTCAAGCGGTTGTTGGTCAATAGAAATGTGTTAATGATGATGAAATTATTATGATGCATTGATTATCTCCAAAAATTAATATATTGAAATGCCTAGCCTCAATAGAAGATGAAAATTCTTCTATTGAGATTAGATAGTTTTAAAAAGGTGTTTAGCTTGAGTAATAAGATTTTAATAATTATTTAACTTATGCAATAGAAATTTAATAATTTGAACACGTAGTTCTACATAGAAAATGTTTACAAATGGAATAAAATTAATAGATTGAGATTTTAAAAACTCATAGACGATTAAAAGAGGATTCTAAATAAAGTTAATTATTACAAGATATTTCAATATAAATGTATCTAAAATTTGGACTAACCTCTTAACTTCTCCAAAATTCAATAGTATTAAGATAATATCTCAAAGCCTCAATAATATTATATAATCTTCTTATTCTACATATAGAAAGCTCAGAAGGTTAATATCTAATCAGTTTGCTTGAGATTTAACATACTTAGAATGTAATAAATACATCCACTGCTTCATTTAAAAGCAATTTAATAATTATAAAAAGCTTTCTAAATTAGAAATGGATCTATTATGCTTATTAATTCCTTTTATTTTATGCTAATATTAACTACTTAAAGCAATTACTAAACCTAAACTAATTTCTTTTTATGGAGGACAAAGGAATTAACTATATAATATTTAAAGTTTTTCCATTTTTTGAATAACTTAAGTATATAAAATAATTATTTTTATCATCTTAGAAGTCATTCATTTACAATTAAATAGAAAGCTAGTTTATAAAATAATTAATAATTACCACTCTCCTCCTATAATATCAATCTTCTGGTCCAAATGTAACCCATATAATTTCTATTTATAATATGTTAGACTTTTAATTGTATCGTTATTTTTACTGTTTAAATTTTATTTCTATTAGCATATATTTTTCTAAGACCTCTTTAAAACTTAAGTATTTTCAACTTTCTCTGTTTAAAGTAATGAAATTCAATCATAAATTTAAAAAAATTAATATATTTGATGACTTTCCTTTACATTCAGCTTTTATATAATTAATCATAAAATAATCTAATTTTTACCTTTATTCTTTTATTTCAAGTAAAATTAACTTTTATTAAAACAAAATAACTTTATTTCACCAAATATTTCTATTAGGAATCAAAGAAGAATAGGGTGATGTTTGCTTTATGCATGCTTTTCTTAAGAAGTATAGGAATTTTATAAAATAATAAGAATAAAGTGTATTAATATTACTAAAAAATTATTTGAAATGTATTTATCTATTGTTCCTTCTATTACTAAAAAGTAATAAAGAAAATTCTTTTTATCACATTTAAAAGCAAGCTTATTGAAATTAAAATTGCTTTTTTATTTTTTTAATTGAATATTTTTATTTAAATGAAGACTAAACTAAACTAAATGAATAATATAATTATATTATAATTAAGCAAATTTATTCTTAAAAAATTTGATTAATTAGTCAACTAAAACTTAATATATGTGTAAGAATATTCTTTTATCAAGCATAGATAAGAATTAATTGTGATAGTATAATAAAATTAGTTTTTATACTGGAAATTAAAATAATTTATTTTAAATATTTTCCTTAAGAGTTTTAATGAATTATTAGAAAATTCCAAATCTTTCCAAGCAAATCTTTCTTAATCTTAAAGAAATTTGATAAATAATATTTTTAAGTAAAACAAAAGTAGTAATACTATAAATAGGTTTTTCTTAAATGATTTTTCTTTTCTACTTCTTTACAATTTAGAGTAAATTTTAAGAGATTGAATTATCATAGGCTAATGTCAGAATGTTAAAACAATAGTTAAACCTGCAGTTGTTCAAAGTAAAATTATTAATAGATATCTTTAATATATAATAAATCTTATAATTATTTGAAGTAAAATTTATTTTTCTAAAGAATATTACATCAGATGGAGTCAATATAACAATCAGAGGTTCTTAGAGGTCTTAGTTATCTAAATTATATTTTAATATTTTGATTTAACTCTCTTACACCAACATTTTGCAAGTTTAGTGAGCAGTAACAACTGTTTTATCAAGCTATATATTATCAACTTCAACATTCTTAATTTTTGCAAATACCATTTAACAAACTGGTGCCAGATTTAAGTCAAAAATAATTCTAACATTTTAAACTTTTAGATATTTGAAATTAAGGAACATTATTTCACATATTACCATTAATTAGGCATATTAATTTTAGACTGCAGCTGCTATTTATAAGCTCAGTTCTGAAATTCACTGGCTGAGGAGGAATAACAGTTATTTAAAGACTTGTAGTTAAAGTAGTGTCAATAAAATAATTTAAGTCATAGCATTATTATGACTATTGTTTTTAAGATAAATTTTGTTTTTTAAAAAAATTGATTAAGTATAAATAATAATAAATTACTTTAATTATTGGTATCATTATACTTTAAGGACTTATCAAAGGTGATTATGGACTACTTAATCCATAACTACCTAAATAGTCTTGAGGAAATAGTGCA
Source organism: Tetrahymena borealis (assembly GCA_000260095.1). Lineage (NCBI taxonomy): Eukaryota > Ciliophora > Oligohymenophorea > Hymenostomatida > Tetrahymenidae > Tetrahymena > Tetrahymena borealis. The sequence continues at coordinate 465,867 of JH651251.1, read as the reverse complement.
ACAAAGTAGTATTAGAGATTGCATTAGCAGAACTATGGATCAACAATACAATCATTGATTGAATAGTGATAATTACTATAAACATTCTAAAGCCATTTAGTACTATTGTTAATTATATCTATTGCAACTAAATTATCAATATTATTTGTATTAATTTTAGTTAAGAAATGGTAATTTTATGTTGAAGGATTAAATTTATAAATTTAGTAAACTCCAACTAAATCATTAAAAATTAATAATCCATTCATTAGAGTTGTTTTTCTTAAAGAGATTAATGGAACTATCTTACAATCTTACAAGATAATTTTAGTATCCGAAGTTTATAATTTCACACTCAATAGTTTATTAGAACCACATTAGGCTATAAGATATTTTTATACTTGAAAGTGGAAAATATCAGCATAGGATATACTTACACAAGAATCTATTTATCTAATATTATTAAATGTATTTTATTTAGAATGATCTAATTGAATGAAATAATACTAATTTTTATTTTTTGTATGAAACTTTTGCTAACTATGCTCCATCTAAAAACACCTCCGTTACTATCTAATCCTATTATTTCAAGGTTATTTACATCCCCTAATGAAACAAAAACTTAACTTGATGTTCTATCATAAGTCTCTGGATCTGTTTTGAGTTGGAACATTTCAGATGAGGAAGTATTGATCTGCATTAAGAAGCAACCTAGGGATGAAAATTTAGATTTAAAACCTAAAGCAACCCATACGGTGTTATCATAAAAAAAAGGAGTGATATTATTTTAGATCCCATTTTATGTTATATTTTTGAGTAATATCAATTACCTAATTATTGTTATTCAATTAATATTATACTAATTAATAGAAGAATATTAATTACAATAGGAGTTGAGTCATCTAAAGAATCTATATAATAAAATCATTAGTATTATCTCCAGCTAAAATAAAGACATAATTATCATTTCCTAAAATTTTATAAAAGCTGCTATTACCAGGTTTTACCTACTAACTGTAAGCTGGCTTTTATTTTTTAAGGATAAATCCAACCATTTCTCTTTCAAAGATCTCAAGATTTTATCCATTTAAAATTAGATAAGTCTCAATTGTTCCATTTTTTAAAAACTTAATTCTTCTTTGATTACCAGAAATTTTTATAAAGATAATTGAATGTTTAAAAATAATTTTTATTTTTCATTATAATTAGCTTACATATTCCATAAGAAATTCTATTAGATAATGTATTGTAAAAAACTACCTATTTCTAAACTTGAGGATTAACCATAAGAATAAAAGGACTATATTTATCATTATACCAGTTATACTAGCTTTATTATTCAATAGTAGTAGGTAGATTATAGTTATTTAATACTAATTAATTATTTTAATCAAATAAAATATCCATAATATAGATTTTTTTATTTGTTTCCTACAAATAGTTTTTAAGAGTTCTAAACAAATCTTACAACAACATCATTTATTTTATTACTTATTATTTACATCTATTTATAAAAATGAAAATTAATAGTTGAATTAATAAATATTTAAAAATTGATAATTTCAAAATTATTAGCATATTTATATATGTGAGTCTTTGAAGAAGATTAGGGTTATGATATTTTATAATTTTAAAGTATATTTCTAGAAAATATTTCTATCTGATATTAACCTTTTTTAAGAAATAAAACTTTTAATTGTATCTAATGTAAGTTTCTAAAATTAATTTTTTAAAAAGATATAATATTTTGAGAAATTTAAACTACATCCTTTCTTTAATATTTCAAAATCATGCTTATAATTACTCCATTCTTCATCTTTTTAATTGAATATTCAATTTTTAATAGTTTTCTCACCCATCTTGTAAGAAATGAAATACAATTCGATAGATACATTTTTATAAAATTAGTATATTCTATCTTTCTTTTATTTTTCCAAAGTAAGGATAATTATTATTAAAGATAAATTATCTAATATCTATCCTTATGAATAAAAATATGATAAATAATAGCAAAAAATATATTGAAGATAAAAAATTAGTAATTTAATTTGAATTTAAATTTATGATAAAATTTTACTTTGAGATGAAATAATAATATTTTAAATATTTTATAATCTAATTATTTTCTTTTAATATTTATAAAGTAAAGGCAAGTAAATATATATTAATTTTTTATTATATAATGTATGCATACTTCTCCTCACTTTTTGAGAAATTTATTTAGCTAGTAAAAATTAAACAAACAAAATTATTTAGAATAATCATACACAGGAAATGAGGAGAACCAGCATAAAAGTTCTAATCATAGTGTGTATTAATTTCTATAAATATAAAGGCAAAATATGCTTATTATAAAAATCATATTAAAAATAATTATGATTTAATTACTAACTTATTATTGAAATAAATATCTTTTTTAAAACAAAAGATCTAGAATTTTTTTGAATTTCAATTTTATTTTGAAAGGTGACAGTTTCTTTTTTTAACTTTATTATTAAACTTAATATTTCTTAATATTGATCAGTTATATTAGAGTGAAGAAAACGAATAAAATTATAGGTTATTAATAAAGCACAATTTTATTTAAACATTTATTTTAATATAGATAATTTTAATATTTATAATTATTTATAATTTATATAATTCCTATTATCAATATAATATGCTTAAAAGGAAGAGAATACTTATTGAGAACAAGACTATTGTTTACTATGATGGCAATGGAGAAGGCGAGGGTGGTGGTGGAGAGGGATTATTAGGTGAAATCGGAAAGTTAATCTAAGATTTATCATCTGTAAGTAATTTAGGATGGATGGTTACTTTATTCTCGTATGATTACTTATTCAAAATTTATATCCCTATTCTATCTGAAATGTTTATGCTAGTAGAAAATCCGTTTGTGTAGTAAATAAAAAATTAGTTTTAGCTAATTTATTCGGCATAAGTTATGGTGACTTAATCTTGAGTTACAGATTTTTGATTTATTTACTAAGCACTTTAAATTAAGTTTTATTTCTAAATATTACTTTAATTATTATAAATAACTACTATAATTTAACCTTCTTGTTTTCCAAACAGTAAGGTATATTAATCACCAGTAATACCAGCTTAGAATTCATCAAAAGCATCTTGAAAATAGTATAGTGAAGCATGATCAATAATCAATTGTTGATTTCTATCCAAAGAGAAAGTGATATCATAGATGAAGGACTAAGTATACTATATTCTAAATTAAGTATCAGAATATTAATAGATGGAAGTAATTTAATCATTTTCATCAATAATAAAATTATTACTTTTAAGTAAATCTTATAGATAATAATAAGAATATTTGATATCATTACTATCTTAAACATTCTTTACATTTATTAAACCGCTTCTGTAGAATGATAGTTTTAGGTTTAAGCTACTAATTACATTAAAACTTAATATAGATGTTAGAGAGATATATTATGTAGAAACAAACAATTACTCTGAACCCTTCTTTTTTTCAATCAAATATTTATTATTTTTAGTAGGATCAAATAGCCACAACTCAGAATCAATTCTCACAATTCTTCTAAAATAACGTTGCAAATGAGAGGCATCAAATGATTAAGAATTTTAATCTAATAAAGCAGCTTGAGAAATGGCACCAGTTTTATCAGAAGTGAATTAAATTATATATTTATATAATCTAGCTTTGCAGAAAACATAAATGTCTTGATTAAAAGAAGATGGATTTACTTAGACTTTAGAAGCTGAGTCATCTAATATGGTGTAGCAATCTTAACTAAAATCTCCTTAAATTGTAAGTAAATTGTTTCCAATTTTAATATAATTAGATTCTAAAACTGCTTTCTAATTATAGAGAATTGTAAATACATAACTTTTAATTTATGTATCAACATTATCTATTCTATTAATAATCAGTGCATAAGAATTAACAGATTCCCAACCTAAAATGCAAGCATTAAAAACACTTTAATCTTTAAAGTAGAAAGTTGTACCATCAGCAAAGTTACTATCTTAAAGATCAGCTTTAAGTTTTAGAATACTTTCAGCATTTTAGTTCACAATACCATATTATGTAGAGGCATCTCTCAGGATATTTAAAGTATAGGTTTATTGTTTATCTCCAACTTTTAAAGTAATTAAAGATTAAAATGTCAACTAACTGTTGAAATCACTAGAATCAATCTATAATTAGTATGTGAGAGTTGCTTGCTCTAAAATTTACTAGCATTATACTTGCTATGAGCCTATTATACAAATTCTATCTTAACTAATAGCAAGAACATTAGATGAGTCAGGCTCTATATATATATTTGCATAGAATTAATTTTAAGAATAAGCATTATTTATTCTAAATAGTTAATATTAGTTCTAGTCTTCATATGAAACATATAAGTATTCTAATTTGTTCCTTTTTGGGATTAAAGATAGGTTTTCTTGGGAAGGTTAATCTAATAGTAAATATCTTACAAAAACAGCTTTCTTTTCCTTATTTTAGAATTAGTCATATGAGAATAGTTAGATATTGAGCTTTTGTTGATAATTATAAGATATTATAAAGGTTTAGCTGAATAAAATAATTTATTGATTGTCTTATAATAAGGGAATTTAAATAGGATTTCCGATAAAGCTATTTACTTAATAATCATAAGCAACGATTGATTAATCATTATAGATAAAGAGAATTCCTTTAATACAAATTAATTTCTGAAATTAAGAAGCATCAAACATTAAATTATTTTGAGAAACTACAAATAATTCTCCTTACTCTGCATTATTGTATTAATAGCTGATCTATATGATAGATTTATCACACAAGATAAAAAGAATATTACTATAAGGATCAGTAGCAAATGCAAAGTTTGTTTTACTGCAATTTGTAGTAAATGAATTGTAATATAAAAAGTATGATTCATTTACTTCAACAATAAATGGAACTTAGATAGTAAATGAATGAGTTCCTACATCAGATTAAAAAATGAATGAGCCATAATTGTCAATTTATCCAATATTAGATTCATAGTGAATATTAGAAAAATTAAGAATTACTTATCCTTGATCTCCTTTCTGTAGTGGAGTAGCTGCAGTGATAGTGTAAAAGTTACCTTGTTTGCTAATAATAAGTGCAGAAATTAGACCATCCGTTTAAAAGGCATTCTAAATGTTATGAAAAGATATTTGAGATTATTTTAATTTATACACTCTATTTAGATTTACATTTTTGATAAAACTATTACTACTTATTGTTATTTCTGGGTTAAAATTTGAACTAATTATGAATTTTTCTACAGGAATCTAATAAACCAGATCAGATAAAGATACTACTGTTTACTATAAATTAATCTAATCTTTAGTGAATTTAGTTATTAAATTATTAGTAACATTAATTTTTACTTAAATCTTTAAACTGCAAGGCTAATCACTTTGATGTACAGTATATTCCAACAATTAATTAGTGCCAATAATTACCTAAGTAGGATTCTATATTAGAGCAGCATAATTAAAATATTTAAGTTTTCCTTAATCATCCTATTTAGTTATATCTATGATGAATTAATTACCAATGTATTGATCAGGATCAAAAGAGTAGTTATAATCTAGATTCTTTTAGAAAATAAGTTATTATGTTTTAATATTAATCATTTGGAAGCTATTACTAGAATAAAAAACCAATATATTTTAATCAATAAAGATAGGGATTGAGTTAAAATATAGTTTAGTTTTTATAATGTTATTAAAACTGATATTATTTTTATTAATGAATTTATTATAGCTTAAATTTATATAAATATTTCCTATTTTAGTGAAGTAGTTATATAAAGTCAAAATAAGATTGTCCTTAAATCTTTGTATACAGTGAATCAAGTAATCGTTACCCAAATAAGGAAGTTTTAAACTGTTAACTATTAGTTTATCTTAAATTTAATCGATATAGAAACTGTAAAGAATATTTAAAGGAAAGTCATATCCTAGAAAAACATTTATAGTATTGACAACGATAGTATCACTTATTTCTACATTTTAAGTGTCAATTGTTTTTATGGTATCTCCTCCAGTTTAATATTTAAGCAAGTTAACATCTTTATTGACTACATAAATGATATAAATGTTATCCCCTATTCCTTTCTAAGAAACATGCATACCAATATATTAAATGTTTTTAAGACTTAAAGTAATCATTCCTTTACTCTCTATAAAAGAGAAATGAGAAGTTCCTTAAATTAAATCAGACTTGTAACTTATAAATCCATCAGTAGAACTGTAAAAGCTTGCTTAAATTTAAAAATTTGTTTGAGTAGAAGAAAATAGAGTTTTACTAGCCAATTAAGTTTTTGTTAAAATTCCTTAGATTATTTACAGACGAAAATAGATAATCTGAACATCAAAATTATTGGTAACTTAATTTCTATCTGTGTTATACCCAATAAAGTACTTACTACTTAAGCCATCCTAATAGCTAGATATAGATTATATTTTTGACCCTTCATTTTAGCTTCCAATTTCTTTAAAGGGTAATTAGATATTTTCTTCAGGTTAATTCATTGGGAAATCAATTTAAGATGCAGTAAAATCATAATAATCATCTAACTTAAGGATATATCTTTCATTCTGCTGAAGATTTATAGTATCCTAAATAGTTTGAGAGCAAGAGCATGTTACTAAAGATATAGCTAAATAACTTAATAAAAAGATTTTATAATATTTCATTTTAATTTTGATTTAGAAGTAGAAATCTTTCTTTTTTTATTATTAATATTAAGAGAAAAGACTATTAACCTAGAGTTTTTAAGTCATTTTTTTGATAAAATAAAAGGAATGGAAATGTAAGAATAATTTCTTTGATTATCTTCCTATTAATTAGATTAGGTACCTATAAAAGATAATTAATTAGATAATTGTTAAACAATAGTATGCTGCTCAGATAAAATTTTTTTTCTTAATTATAGCACTTCCTCAATTAGAAAGTATTTTAAAAATAAAATAAAATAATTAATTAAATTACATTAATAGTTTTTTATGTAAGCATATTATCAGGCAATTTTTTATTTTCTTGACAATATATATAATAAAATAAATGAATGAACGAACGAATAAAGAGAAACAATATGCCAATTTTTCGAATTTTCTTAAAGGGTGAGAAGAATTTTAAAAATATCTTTTTTTGGTTTTTTCGGCTATATAGTAGTCAATCCTATATCATCAGCATAGGTAACAAGAAATTTGGAGAATTTCTATCAATTTTATTGCTAATAGACTATAAGTAAATTAAAAAAATTTGTATTTTTTGAAACATCCTTATCAATATTAAGGAACAGAGAAAAACTAGTCTAGAATTTTATTGTGAGAACTCCCTGTATTACTTTTATACTAAAATAAGTAATCTAAATATCATAGCAGCTACCTATGAAATTTTCTTTTCAATATCAGATAAAATTATTTTTATTTAAGCTTCTTAATAGCAAGCTTCAAAAGAGATAATAGGTACTTCTATTTATTTTCCAATCTCTTTGTATGGTATATTGGCGTTTTCTGCAATTTGTTATTCAGGGAAATAGTTTGAAAGCAGTGTAAAATAAAAATATTTATCTAGTTTTAGGAAAAATCTTTAATCCTAATAAAGATTTATAATATCTTAAATAGTTTACAAATAAGTCATCAAGCTTAATAGGTTTATGCTTAACAAAAAACGTATGTAAGTTTTTATTTTCTCTATAAAATATTTAGGATTAAAAATAGAATTCCTTCTAAATCTTCTATGATCATCTCTAATTCCATTTATAGAAACAATTAAAATACTTAAGGATATAAAGAGTTTTATTAATAGTTGAAATAATCATTGATTAACTTAATTAGGAACCTAATCAGATAATTATTTTAAATTAAATAAAATTGACTATGATAGACTCCTACCCTAATTTGATAATAAAAGAATAAATAATGGAATCAATATCTAGTTTCTTAAATTAAATTATGTCAAATTAACTAAGATATATCCCTACTCTATTTTCATATAAAAATAGGAATTCATAAAATCTATGCAATATATCCATAATAAATATCATGGTTGGTAATAATAAAATTCATACTCCTATAAAATTTTGCTAGTATATCTTTTGAGAGAGGTTTTGTTGGATTATAAAATTAGCTCATAAAGTTATTTTTTATTTTTATGACTAATTAACAATTATATTGATAAAATCTATTATTTTATTTATATATACACAACCTATTTCACTATCATCTCCCTACTATTTCAAATGAATAAAGTGGAAACATTGATATAAGATAAATTAACATGATTTATGAAAAAGGAATTATATATGCTTTTGCCATATATATTTTAATAGGGTAATTTTTAAAAATAGCAAAAATATCACAAATGCAAAATTAAGCAAAAAATATTTTTTGCTTTAGTGATATCTTTGCGATTTAAAAACAGAACCCCTTTTAATAGTAGATGTTAGCTTTCAAAATTAATGTTATTTTTTATTTTTGTGATTAATAATATAATAAAATTGTTAATATTTATTGTATTATAATATATACACTACCATTTTCACCTTTTGTCTCTCTAATGTTAGAAATAAGCAAAGTAGAGAATCCAAGACAAGATAAATAAAAGTATGTTTTAAAAATAAAATATTAAAAACTGTCATCATTTCTTTATACCACAAAAATGAAATTATGCTTATATTAGTAATTGATAAATAATCCTTTCATAATATTTTCTTTTATACAATATTGAATTTGGTCTTCGATATTTTCTATCTTATGACTTATTTTTCATTAACCATCAATAGCTAAATCAATATGCTTCGATTATCTTAAATAGGAACCTAATATAATAAATAGTAAGAAATTATTATTTTTTTAATTTCCCTTTTTACTAAATTTTTTCATCTTAATTAAAATAGAAAGAATTTTGGTATCAATATTAAAATTCAAGAGTTGTATTGTTAACTACTCAAAAATTCTTTTGGTTTTCAGTAAAGTTAAAATAAAAAATAAATTATAATAGCTAATATTGTTTTTTTAAATTTAAACTCAACATTCAAAAAAAATTTCGCTTGAGAACTTGTGAATTACTTGAAAATATTATTTTTAAAATTAAGACATTTTTTTATTTATATATTTTAAAACACCATAAAAGTAACAATTTTAATCTGATGAATTAATTTAGAAATTGTTTTTATTTTAGTAACATACTATTGTTTGATCATTAATTAGTTAACTTCAATAGGTACCTAATCTAATTAATAGAAGATAGTAAAAGAATTATATTCTTACTTTAGATTTCCTTCAATACTAATAAAATGACTTAAAAAATCAAGTTGAAAAGTCTTTTAATTTAAATTCAATAATTAGAATAGAATCAATTCTACTTATAAAACAAAAATAAAATGAATTAAAATAAAATATTTAGATTAATCTTTCTATTAAGCTTTTTAACTAAATCTTTGGTAGTGTGCTCTTGTTTTCATACTATTTAGGATACTATAAATCTTCAGTAGAATGAAAGATATGTCCTTAAATTAGATGATTATTATGATTTTACTGCATCTTAAATTGATTTCCCTCTGAATTAACCTAATGAAAATATCTAATTACCCTTTAAAGAAATTGGAAGCTAAAATGAAGGGTAAAAAATTTAGTCTATATCTAGCTATTAAGATGGCTTAGGTAGTAAGTACTTTATTGGGTATAACACAGTTAAAAATGAAGCTGCTAACAATTTAGATGTTTAAATTGTCTATTTTCGTCTGTAAACAATCTAAGGAATTTTAACAAGAACGTTAATGGCTAGTTAAACTCTATTTTCTTCTACTCAAACAGATTTTTAAATTTAAGCAAGCTTTTACAGTTCTACAGACGGATTTATCAGTTATAAGTCTGATTTAATCTAAGGAACTTCTCATTTCTCATTCATTGAGAATAAGGGACTGATTACTATAAATCTTAAAAATATTTAATATATTGATTAACATGCTGTAATGAAAGGTAATGGGGATAATATTTATATTATTTATTTTGGTAAAGATTTTGTTAACTTACTTAAATATTAAACTGGAGGAGATGCCATATAGA
>JH651251.1:369796-436746 GCA_000260095.1 Tetrahymena borealis | reverse complement strand
ATCGCATGTATTGCAATTAGCACTGGTCCATCCGGTTGTCTTATTAGCACAGTCTACATCAACACAAGCAGTAGCAGCGGTATTAGGGTAAATTTAACCTGCAGTAGGTGGGCAAGATGTACAGAGGTTAATAGTTAAACCACCAGTGGGAGGAGAAGTACAGTCAGCTACTTAACACTTATTTGCAGTAGAACCTACTTACCAGGCAACTGTACCACCAGTTCCGATTCCTCCGCAATCTGTATCGGTACAGGTAGCAGCTGAACAGGTAACATCATTACCAGGAGCGGCAAAGACAATACAAACAGTCAAGGATAAAGCAATTAAAATTTTGGTATTCATATTTTTAAAAGTGGTTAATATTTTTACTCTTTTTTTTCAAATTTAGATTTTTTTAATTAAATTGAAATTATATTTATGAATGAGTGGGGATTGGCCAAATTAAATAAATTCCAACGCTTTATTCCCTTTAAGAATTATCTTTTCATTTTTATTTCAAATGTAGCTCTTTATTTGAGTATAAAGCTTACCCTTCCTCCCTCGCTTACAGAAACAATTAATTGGAGACAATTTGTATAATAAATTTTTTTAAGTTCTGAAAGAAAACAATTTTAATATTTAAAACCCTAGCAAGAGGGAGAAAGACTTTGTAAAGGGAAGAAAAAGATATTTTAGTTAATCTTCTTTTTCTGTTTGCGATCATCCTCCTAAAGTAAAAGAAATTTAAAAATGGAGAGGAGACGAAATATAAAAAATAATAAATTGAAAAAACTCTACTACCAAACATCAAAAAAGAAAATTTAACAGTTAGGTAGTATATGATATAATAAAAATGCATGACACTTTATAATACAATGGGTTGGAAATTCACTTATAATTATTAAATGCATATTAAATTGGTAGCGAAAGCAAATAAATCTGTAGATGAAGCTAACACAATACTTTAAAAAGAATTATACAGCCAAAATTCTAAAAGGAAATTTCATAATTAACAGAGAACAGATGAAAAAATTAGCAATTTTACAAAGAGATTAAAGAAAAGTAATAAATTATAGTGCATGATTTTCCTGCTAGGAAGCTAAGGTTATTTAAGGTTTTTATATATTTAGTATTTTTTTTATTTGGAGACAAATTAAATCAGAATTTATTGCTCTAAATTAAGTGGAGATAAACAAAATTCAAGATAATTATTTGTTAGAGTTATTTAAAATTGTAAGTGTTAACTTTTAAAAAGAAAAAAAAATATTAATATAAATCTCAGGTAGAGTATTTTATGTGGAATTGTATTATTTCATAAACGAAATGGCTTTAGCAATTATAAAATTATCCTTTTTAGACAGATATTAATATTCTTTTCGTAATATATATTGATTTAAATGGTACACAGTTTAACATTCTCAAAGATTTTTTGCTTATATCTTATAATAAATCTAATAATCTGCTAACAAAATTATATAAAAAACAAAAAAGAATACAATAGCTAAACTTCTTTAATCAAAATTTAAACAGGTATTAAAGAAAATATATGTAGATTTATTAAAAGAGGTTTTAACAAGATAAATTATTATAAGAATGGTTTTTTTCAAGTTAGGAGTTTTTGTTAATAATTAGAGAGGTATTATTTTATTTGGAGACAAATTATATCAGAATTGATTGTATCAAATAAAGAGGAGACAAATTCTGTAAAAAGAAAGAAAATTTAGGCAAAGCTATATTCAAGCGAATTTGTCTTTGTATTACTAAGTTTTGTGTGTGTGTTTTTTAAAAAAGAACTAATAAATATGTCTTCATCTAGAATAATTAATTGATTCCATCTTAAAAATCTCCAATCAAAGCTTTTTATTTTAAAAAAGTCACAATAAGGAGAAATGAAATGGTGAAATTGTAAGATGGAAAAGGTTTTGATAATTGTTTAAATGTCTTGTTAGATATTTACAAATCTTTTTATAGTATTATTCATTATTTTAAATTTTACTCAGTTGAAAATTATCGTAGATTTATTAGATACTACTTTAATGGGTACTGAAAACTAATAAATAGAATACAAAAATTTTAAAAAAGAAAAAATAATTCTATTTCTAAACTTCTTAAAAGAAAATTTAACAGTTAGCAAAGATCAAATAAAAATACAAGGATATTTAATATGAACAAATAGTTAATGGTATCAAATAAAATTCTCATGATCAAATTCAGGTAGAGATCTATATTTAAAAGAACTATTATTCTTTCTCTCTTTGGAGATAAATAATATCAGAATTATTTAAATGAAGACAAATTATGTCAGAATTAATAAAGTGAAGACAAATTTTTTTGAATTAATGAAATGAAGATAAATTCTGCCAGAATTAGAATTAATCTTAATCAGATTGAGGTAAATTAGAGTTAAGTAATTAAATCCTCTTCTTTTAGATTCTATTTTTAAAAATAAATCTTGTTAATACGTCATGTCTTATATTGAGAATATTTCATATCACAAATCATCTCTAATCAAGTATTAGTTTTATTGACTACTCATTATAAATATGCAAAATAGGGGATTCTACTGGCCTGATAGGGAAGAAGTAGAGGCTACTATTATAGTATTTCAAACTAAAGGAGTTTATTGTTTGAAGAATTAAATTTATAATTTTTTTTCAATTTTAATTCTACTTAGTTTCCTTTTTACAATTCTTCGAAATGTATATGATTGGAGGGAGGTTAATAAATTTATTAGTCTATTCTTTTAATATTTTCTCAAAGCATACATTCTGTATTTGTCAGTAAAATAGATTTTTATAAAAGCTTTACACTTTTAAAAAGATGAAGGTAGAGTAATTTTTTAAGAATAAGAGAAAGATATGTAATAATCTATTTTTAAAAACAACTATTTTACTTTTATTATCTTCAAAGACTACCATTCTTAAGAAATTTTAGAAGTTTAATGAAAATGTTTAAAATAGGGAGATCTAATTATTTATTTAGTAATTATCTTCATGATTAACTCTTTAAGTTAAGAGACAATTTTCATTCATTTTTGAATACCATCATGTATACTCCCTCTAAATAATATTATAAAAGGATTTATTTATATCACTTTCATTTTAGTTTACATATAAAAGTATTTGAATAATACTTGTCCTATTCTTAAAATATGTTTATAGGATGGAGACAAATTAATAATATCAGAATTTAATAACCTTAAATAAATATTAATTAATTAGCTAAATTTCTTCTCCAGTATTGAATACAGAGCATAGATGGTCAAATAATAAATTGATTATGAAGGCTTTTAACTGCCCTAAATGTGATATAAATAAAAATGGTGTTAATAAATAAAGTGTTGAAGTAAATTTAAAAATGGTTTAATAAATAGAAAAACATAAGAAAGAGATATATACTTAAATTTATTTGAGTACTAAAGAAAAGGAATTTGAAGATTACTAAGAGGAAATAAAGGGCCAAATCTTTGTTTTTTAAAAGGCTCTACTAATCAGAGAAGAATAAAAATCCATGTTTAATTGTTTTATAATCGAATTGAGATTTTAATGATAATAGGTAAACTAGTGTTGAATAGAATTTTATGTAAATTCATGAAACTTTATTTTAAAATGAAAAATTTTAGGAGAAAGGCAAATTTCAATAGCTATCAGAGAGAGATAGAGAGTGGAGAAGTAAATGAAAAACATTGCATTTAAGAAATCAAATTTTTCAAAGTTATTATTTTTCCCCCTAAAAAAATTGACGTCTTATAATCATTTGATAAAATCGAATTTGAGAGAATCAAAGGAAATTTTCAAAAAAGTTTCTATTATTGCCAAAATAGAGATTGAATAAATAATTAATTACTAATAACAAAGGTAGTGGGAACTCATAGAAGAAAGTAATTTACGAAATTTAATAAAAGATTAAATAAGATACAAGAAAACTAATTAAGAAAACAAATTTAATATTAGAAAAATAAAGATATAAATATTAATTAATTTTATTCCTTTTAAGTTTCTATTTTTAATAATAAATGTTCTTTAAAATTATGAATTAATAAAGAACTATTCTAGAGATTGTTAGTCATTTCAATACTCTTCTCGCTATTTTTATTTAGCATTTATTATTTTAGTAAAATCAAATAAAATATAATATTCAAATAAATAAATTTAAGAAGAAAAATAAAATAGAAAATAGTAAATTAAAAAGATTATAAATTTTATTAAAAATTTGCTGTTATCGCCTCTGCTTGAATCACAATTTTTACTTATTAATCAAAAAGATTACTAATTTTACTAATTGTCTTCTTCTTTCAAGATAATTTTATTTTGATTTTGTATATATGCATTTATATAAAAGAAAAAAAGGTGATAGTGGTTGAGTTTTGAGTTGATATTTATTAATTTACATTTATTAGTAAGTTTGAGACATTATTGAATGATTATTAGACTCAAAAAAAATAATGTAAGTTACTAATTATGGATTTTAGTAATTTTAATTACTAAATAAAGCTAGTATTCAATGTGATGTTTTTCTTTTATTATTTAAGAAGATAGATTATTAATTTTACTAACTATGAGTTTCTATTGAAAACTTTTCTCTTATTTTCCTTTCACCTGGTTACAATTTATAAAGATTTATCAAAATTATCAAAAATTCAATAATAATAGAAGACAATTTTTAAAAGAATATGTATATTTTAGCTTTCCAAAACAAATGAATGTTAAAAAATCAAAATATAAATTTAAAGAGTTAATCTATTTTTATTGTCTTAATTTATTATTATAATATAAAGTTAATTAAAAATAATTTTAATCAGACTATCACAAATTTAATTTTACTTATTATACGAATAATTAATTAAAATGAATTAGAATTTTATTAATAACATTTTATAATTTATTATAATTCTGCATTTGATTTATATCTTTTGATTGAAACACAGGCAACAACTAATATATATAAAAGATAGCTATTTTTTTTGCAATATCATCAGAATTAACTCTCCTTTGAAATAATAGCATAAAGATAATAAAAATAATTGTTAACATCACACTATTAAGAATATTTATAGAATCATTAAATAAATTACCATTTTCTGTGATAGGTACATATATATTATCATACATAAGTCTTCATTAAAATAGATCAAAAAAGTATTTGTTTAGATTTACCTAGTCAGATTGTTAAAATTTCATTATAATTCATAATGAAAAATATAATTATTTATGCTAGTTCATAATTGTTTATAGAACTCTAATATTAATATTTATATAAATTATTTTATAAATGGGTTTATCTAAATCCTTTTCACTATATTTTACAAGTAAGAATCACAAATAGTACAAATTATTTTCTAAAATATATATTTGTACAACCTAGACAAATTATATCAGAATTTAATATCCTTAATAAGTTAAAAAATAATTAATATTCAAATTTTTTTTTCAGTATTGAAGACAGAATTTTGTAAATAATAAATCAGTTTGAATGCCAAAACCTATTGATGAAGAAATGAAGATTTTTTATGATAAATAAAAAGTTAAAATTTAGTTGTAAAAAATTTTAATATATAGAATACGTTAAGAGAGAGATTAATATCTAAATACATATGAGTAATAGAAAAAGGGAATCTGAATTTTACTTACTATGAAGAAATAAAGGGTAAAATTGTATTTTTAAAGATTTTTCTAAATATAAAATAGATAAAAATCCATAATTAAATATCTTAGTTTAATTATGTTATACTCGAATTGACATATTAATAGTAAAAGTAATATTTAAAATAGAATTTAATAAATATTTTTTGAAATGGTATTATAAAATTAAACTTTTTGGAGAAAGATAAATTTAAAATATCTTTGAAGAGAGATAGACAGTGATTAAATCATCATGAAAGAGAAGTTATTTTTTCACTAAAAAGATTTACTGTTAACAATCATTTAATAAATTTGATCATGGTAGTTACAAAGGAAGTTTGTAAAAAATTATAAACTTCTCAATTAAGATTGATTGAAATTTACTAAATAAATTCATATCTTAATAGAATCTAGAAAAAATTAAAAAGAAAATTCATTATAGTTTTTGAAAGATAAACACAATGTTAAAGGAAAATAAGAAAGAGAGAGAAGATAAATTAGAATAATTTATTTAATTTATTCATTTTTTCTTTCTATTTTTCTAATAAATTTTCTTTTATTTCAAACATTCAAGAAATTTTGAATTATTTTATAATTCTACTTACTAATTTTTTATCATATTTTTAATAAAATATATATTATTATTGTTATTTATTATTTTAATATAATATTTTATATAAAAACTTAAAAAAAAATATATAAAAGTGAATAGTTTATTAATGTATTAAGTCATCAATATTTTTTAGATAACAATCCACTCTTTATATACTGTATATCCTCACATATTAAAGACCCCCCATAGGTCTGTTTTTATTTCTAAAAAGTTCCTAAAGCTGTTAAAAATAATCCATGTCAAGAGAGGTTATTAATGTGATAGCAATATCAGGAGATCAAGTATAGAGGTAAAATAATTTTTTTATTTTTTAAATAATAAATGTTTCAGGGTAATTATAAATAAAAATTAGATTGCCTGTAATTCACCATTTCTTTGTATAATAAAGCTCTTTGTTAAATAAGAAGGGATTTGAAGAAATTTTAAGTTAATTTATCCTTTTGGATGCTAGTTATTGTAAATAGCTATACAGCAGTTTAAAGTTAGAAATATTATTTTTAATCCTTACTAAAATAAAAACTATTACCCAAAATTATGCTTTTCCTTATATTTTTAAGTAGACTGATTTTGCATTTTACCTATGAATTTTTTACCTCAATTGTTGTTTTAATGAAATCTACGGCTAATCTTTTTTTAGTAAAACTAAGGTATTTTAACGAATAAAGAAGCGTAGACAAATTTTTATTAAGATAGAGATGAAAAAACCCTATTTCCCTAAATTAAATTTTTCTTTTAAAGATTCTTACTTTTTTTCCTTTCAACTGGTTACAATTTTTAAAGAATAATCAAAAATACAAAAAAATATCCAGAATTAAAGAAGACAATTTATTCAAAAATATGAATATTAAATAAAGTAAGGCTTACCTTTAAATTAAGAGGAAGTAAATAATTAGAGAAAGGATATTTCTTAACTTCTTTTCATTTTTATATAGTATAAAAAAATATAATTCTAATATATAAATAACATGTATTGTAAGTAGATTAAACCTTGAATAATAAAATGATTAAAAATTTAAAATATAATATCATTAATTTATTAAAAATGTCTAAATAAAGTTTAAATACTTTTCTTCTTATAGGAAGGAATCCAACCACATACTAAATAAGCTGCAAAACAATTTCATATTATAATATGATTATAATTTTAAGTATCTAAATTAAAGCTTATCTAGAAGTAGCTACCTTTTTCTACTCCAAATTTACTTATTGGTCTATCTTTTAAAATAGAATTTTATAATCAAATCAATAATATATAAATAAATAAAAAACTATTATCGATATGTAAAAAATTTTTCCAATTAATGGCTTTTAATTGATATTTTATTTGTAGTAACTCTCTTCCTAATTATTTATTATTGATTTTCAATATCAATTTTTTATAGAAAAATAAACAAGTAGGGATTTTCATAATAATCATAATGAAATATACTTAGGGTCAAATAACAATAATTATGATTAAATGAAAAATATAAATCTAAAAATCTATAATGAATATGAATTTAAAGTCTATAATAAAATTTTATCTTAATATTTATGATATCATTTTAATTGAAATACCCATTAAAAATTGCTAATATGGACAACTATGAAAATTGCAATTTAATATTGAATCTAAATAAGTAAATATATACTCCAAATTAAAATAGTATCCAGTTTGTTTATATTCTATTCTAAAAGAAGAGAGTACTTTCATCCTCACAAATACAGATTCTTACTTAAATTTGAATTAATCAATTATTATAAAGCAGTTAAGAAAATAGTAGAAGATAATAAGTAATAGTATAGAGGGTAGTGATAATATATTATTTAAATTTACTAGAAGTAATAAAATTAGAGAACAGTAGATAATATTATATAAAGGAGGATGAAGAGGAATAGTATTTCTAAAAAATAATAAAAAATTAACAGAGCTTTATATCAAAAATATATTTAGTTCCATCATAATTTATATTAAGCTTATATCTCCTCAACACCTTAAAGTAGACTTTCTAAGAAAATAAAAGGTATCTTACTAATACAAGGGAATTTAGAAATTGATTTTATCATTAGAAAAGTAAGAAAGTATTTAGTAAATAAAGAATGAAGATCATATTGGAAGTAATAAAAACTGCAATAGAAATGGTGATAATGATTATGATGATAATAATAATTATTATGATGCATTGATTATTAATTAAAAACGAACTCCTAAAGTTAATATATTGAAATACCTACCCTCAACAGAAGAAGATTATACCTCTATTGAGATTCGGTAGTTTTAAAAAGGTGTTTAGCTTTAACTTTTGTAATAGAAATTTAATCATTTGAACAGGTAATTCTACTTAGAAAATGTTTACAAAGGGAGTAAAACGAATTGCTTGAGATTTTAAAAACTCATAGTGCATTAAATCAGGATTCTGAATAAAGTTAATTATTTAATGACAATTGAATGCAGATTAATCTAAAATTTGGACTAACCTCTTCACTACTCGTCGAAATTCAATAGTATTAAGATGAATAAACTTGATAAAAGAAGTTTTAAAGAGGTCTAAGAGAAATATATGCTAAAATGAGATAAAATTTACACAGTAAAAATAACACAACAATTAAAGTCTAACATATTATAAATAGAAGTTATATGAGCTACATTTGGACAAGAAGATTGATATTATAGGAGGAGAGTGATAGTAATTAATTAAATTATAAACTAACTACCGTAATACCTCTATAAGGACTGCGACCCGAATTACGAGGTAAGCTGAAAAAGGGCTATTTTTCAATTCATCGTAACCTCTTTAAAAAATGCGAATTGTGAGGTACGAGGTTGGAGGAACTACTGTATCTATTTAATTGTAAATGAATGGCTTCTAAGATGATAAAAAAAGGATAGTATTATATTTTTATATACCATACTAAAGTTAGTCAAGAATATGGAAAAACTTTAAATATTATAAAGTTAGTTCCTTTGTCTTAATCAAAAGAGATAAGTGTAGGTTTGGCTAGTACTTTAAGTAGTTAGTATTAGCATAAAATTAAAGGAATTAATAAACAAAATAAATCCATTTCTAATTTCGAAAGTATTTTAATAATTAAATTGTTACTCAATGAAACAGTAGATTTATTATAGTCCAAGTATATTAAATCTCAAATAAACTGAATTAAATATATACCTTCTTAAGCTTTTTAGAAGTAAAATAGATGACTATAAAATATTATTGAGGTTTTCAGATATTAACTTATTCTGCTTAAAGTAATGAAATTCACTTGTAAATTTAAAAAATTAATACCTTTGATAACATTCCTTTACGTTCAGTTGTTAGATAATTATCTTAAAATAATCTAATTTATACCTTTATTCTTTTATTTCAAGTAAAACTAAATTTTATTTAGGCAAAATAATTTTATTTCACTAAAATTTTCTATTAGGAATCTATGAAGAATGGGTGATATCTGCTTAACATAGGCTTTTTCTAAAGAAGTATAGGAATTCTATTTAAAAAAAGGTTAAAAGTTTATTAATATATCAAGTCATCAATATTTTTGATGACAGTTCACTCTTTATATATTAATTCAGAATTAATTTTGATTTGGAAAACCTTTTGATTTTTATTTTAAACATTATTGCTTGAATTATACTTTTCTTTTTCAATTAATCAAAAAGATTATTAATTACACTAATTGTTTTCTTCACTTTTCTTTATCTATTAATCAAAAAAAATTATTAATTAAACTAATTGTCTTCTTTTAGATAGTTTTTGCTTTAAATTAAATTAAAACTCATTTAGTTACATTAAAAGAAAGTGATCGTATTGATATTGATTAATTAACCAAAATGAATGAATAGATTATTAAGTCTGTTAAATATTTTGGATTGATTATAAGATTTAAAAAGTAATTATATATATAAGTTATTATTATTTTTTTATTGAAGAGGGTCTTAATTTTATAGTCATTTATGTGATAGCAGTATCAGTAGATCAAGTATAGAGGTAGAAATAAAATTATTTATATTTTTAAATAATAAATTTTTCTAGGTGATATAAATAAAATTTACATTGTTTGTAAGTAGAAATAAAAGATGATATTTCACCATTTTTTTGTATAATAAATCACTTTATTAAATAAGAAGGGATTTGAAGAGATTTTAAGTTAATTTATCCTTTTTTATGCTTATAATAATTGCTAAAAAGTAGTTAAAAGTTGGAAATATTTTTTATTCCTTTACTAAAATAAAAACTACTACTTAATTTAATCTTTTTCTTTATATTTTTAAGAAGACTGATTAAGCTTTTTACCTATGAATTTTTTACCTCAATTTTGGTTTTAATGAAATCTATGGTTAATCTTTTTTATAGTAAAAACTAAGGTATAATAACTAATAAAGTAGTGTAGACAAATTTTTATTAAGATAGAGAAGAAAAAACACTTTTACCCTTAATTAAATTTTTCTTTTAAAGATTCATTCCTTTTTTCATTTCAACTGGTTACAATTTTTAAAGATTAATCAAAAATACAAAGAAAATCCATTTTTAAAGAAGACAATTTTATCAAAAATCTGAATATTAAAAAAAGAAAGGCTTACCTTTAAATTAAGAAGTAAATAATTAGAGAAAGGAGAAAAGATAAAGGATAAAGGATTGAATGAAGATATTTCTTAACTTCTTTTCATTTATAATATAGTATTAAAAAATCTAATTCTAATAAATAAATAACATATATAGCAAGTAGATTAAACCTTGAATAATAAAATGATAAATCATTTAAAATATAATATCATTAATTTATTAAAAAAGGCTAAATAACGTTCAATTACTTTTCTTCTTGTAGGAGGGAATCCAACCACATACTAAATAAGTTGCAAAACCATTTCATATTAAAAGATAATTAGGATTTTACTTTTCAAAATAAAAATGAATTAACATTCTTAAAAAAAGAAACAAATAAAATGATTAACAATTTTCATTTATCAAATATTTTAACAATATTTTATGTAAAATAATTTATGTAATCATAAAGCTAAGATAAACTTATCATCTAAATTAAAGTTTATATAGAAGTAGCTAGCTTTTCTCTACTCCAAGTTTACTCAGAGATTTATTTTTTAAATAGAATTTTATGATCAAATCGATATTAATATAAATATATAACTATTATCAAAATGTAAAAAACTTTTTTTTTCAGATTTTATTTGTAACTAACTCTCTTCCTAATTATTTATTATTGATTTTCAATATCAATCAATTTTTTATAGAAAAATAACAAGTGAGGATTTTCATAAGAATCACAATGATATATATTTAGAACCAATCAAATAACAATAATTATCTTAGCCTAAATGAAAAATATAAATCTAAAAATCTACAACAAATGTTAATTTAAAGTCTAAAAAAAATATTATCTTAATATATGAAATCATTTTCATTGAAATATCTATTAAAAATAGCTAATCTGAACTACCAAGAAAATGGTAATCTAATATATAATGAAAAATAACAATCAAAGTACTATTTAAATCTTAATAAGTAAATATTAATTAACTCCAAATTAAAATAGAATCCAGTTTGCTTATTTTCTATTAAGAAAAGAAGAAAGTACTTTTCTCCTCACAAATACAGATTCTTACTTAAATTTGAATTAATCAATTATTATAAAGCAGTTTAGTAAATAGTAGAAGATAATAAATAATATTATGGAGGGTAATAATAATTATTTATTAAATTTACTAGAAGTAATAAAATTAGAGAACAATAGATAATATTATATAAAGAAGGATGAAGAGTAATAACATTTTTATATAAAATAATAAATTAACAGTGTCTTCTACCAAAAATATATTTAGTTCCATCATAATTTATATTAAGCTTATATCTCATCAACACCTTAAAGTAGCCTTTTCTAAGAAAATAAAAAAGCTATCTTACTAAAAGAAGGGAATATAGAATTTTCATTTTAACTATAGAAAAGTAAGAAAGTATTTAGAAAATAAAGGATGAAGATCATATTGGAAGTAATAAAAACTGCAATAGAAATATGAAAATGATGATGATGATGATATTAATAATAATTATTATGATACATTGATTATTAATTAAAAACTAGCTCCAAAAAGTTAATATATTGAAATGCCTACCCTCAACAAAAGATGATTATACCTTTATTGAGATTCAATAGTTTTAAAAAGATGTTTAGCTTGATTAGTAAGATTTTAATAAAAGTTTAACTGTTGTAATAGAAATTTAATCATTTGAACAGGTAATTCTACTTAGAAAATGTTTACTAAGGGAGGAAAATGAATTGTTTGAGATTTTAACAACTCATAGTGCATTAAAAGAGGATTCTGAATTAAGTTAATTATTACAAGATAATTCAATGCAAATTTATCCAAAATTTGGATTAACTTCTTCACTACTAGTCGAAATTCAATAGTAATAAGATGTTTAAACTTGATAAAAGAAATTTTAAAGAGGTCTAGAAAAATTTATGCTAAAAAGAGACAAAATTTACACAATAAAATAACACAACAATTAGAGTCTAAATTATTTTAAATAGAAGTTATATGAGTTACATTTGGACCAGAAGATTGATATTATAGGAGGAGAGTGGTAGTAATTAATTAATTTATATAAATTAACTTTCTATTTAATTGTAAATAAATGACTTCTAAGATGATAATAAATATATTTTTATATATCATACTTAAGTTAGTTAAGAATATGGAAAAACTATAAATTTTATAGTTCTTTTTCTTCCATAAAAAGAAATTAGTGTAGGTTTACTAGTACTATAAGAAGTTAATATTAGGATAAAGTTAAAGGAATTAATATACAATAATAGATCAATTTCTAATTTAGAAGGCATTTTTATAATTATTAAATTGTTACTTAAAGAAACAGTAGATGTATTTTAGTCCAAGTATGTTAAATCTCAAATAAACGAATTAGAAATTTAATTCTTAAGCTTTTTAGAAGCAGAAAAAGATTATATAATATTATAGAGGTTTTCAGATATTAACTTTCTCTGCTTAAAGTAATAAAATTCCCTTATAAATTTAAAAAATTAATACCTTTGTTAATATTCCTTTACATTTAGCTGTTAGATAATTATTCTTAAAATAATCTAATTTATACCTTTATTCTTTTATTTCAAGCAAAATTAAATTTTTTAAGGTAAAATAACTTTATTTCACTAAAATTTTCTATTAGGAATCTAAGAAGAATAGGGTGATATCTGCTTAGCAAGTGCTTTTTCTTAAGAAGTATAGGAAATTTATTAAAAAATAAGAATAAAGTCTATTAATATATTACAAAAAACTATTTTATATGCATTTATTGTTCATACTATTACTAAAAATAAAGATAATTCTTTTTATCATATTTAAAAGCTTATTAAATTTAAAATTATTTTTTTATTTTTTGAATTGAATATTTAAATGACTAATACAATTATATTACAATTAATCAAATATACTCTTAAAATTAAATAGTCAAATAAAACTTAAAGCATAGTCATTCTTACATTCTTTTAATTAAATATTTTTTTGTTTAAAATTCATAAAAATAAAAATAAATATATCATGATAATATAAAGCAAGGGCTATAAAATGATATATTTTTCATATTATAAATTAAAAAAATTTATTTAAAAAATGTTTCATCCTAACAAAAAAATCATTCTTATAGATAAGTTCCTACGGTATTTTATTTGATTGTAGTAAAAAATATCTCATCATATTAATTTTATTAAACAGAAATAAAACTCAAACTGTTTATATTAAAAAATATTTTTTATTAGTATTTGACATTAATTTTAGTAACAGATACATTTTTTTATTTTTTAGATTAAAATAATTTTTTTTAACAACTAATAATTGCTTAAGTTAGAAGGTGGATTTACTAGTTTGAATTAATATTTTATTTTATTATTTAGTTAATATCGAACTTATCTTAAGATAAATATTTAAAATCAAATACATTCTTAACTTACTCTCCTAAAAATATATTAAAAAAGTTCCTTAATCAAGGTAAAAGATTATTTTAATTTAATATTATCAATATTAAAATATTCAAGAAGATAAATATTAGATTCATAATTTATAATTTAAAGATTTCTATACTAGTTAATTTACAATTCTTAGAGGATTCAATAGAATATGATATGAAAAATTATTAGATTTTCAACATTTAAGGATTTGATGATTAATATTATGATTATTTAATATAAAATGAGTGAAAATTATTTTTAAATAAATGTAAAAATATTTATCATTATTAATTTAGAGATAAAAGAAATAAAAATTATTTTTCATAAAAATAAATAATAACTAAAAGCTTAATTGATCATCATGGAGATAAATATTAATGATAATATTCAACTAAAATAATTTATATATATATTTTAATAATTTTTAAATTTATTGATTAAACTTTAATAAATGATATCTGAAAAATACACCTTAGTAACAATATGAGAATCTACTTTATATTATTTTAAGAGTTGAAAAATTAGGTAGTTGAAATTGCAATGAAATTTCATTTTTTAATTTAAAACCCAATAAAATTATCAATATATAAATTAGAAATTTAGTGGATATTATCACGTTAAAATTTTTTTCTCTTCTTAATATTTTATTCTTAAATTTTATTTTTGCAAAAAAAAATTAAAAAGATTAAGAGAAGATTGAATTTAAAAGAATTAAACAAAAATAAACATACTTCATTATCAACAATTTAATTTTTAGAAATCAGATTGTTTATAAAAAAATAATAAAATGTTTAATCATCTATGGCAACTAATCACTGAAAAAGAAAATTTTAGCAAGCCACTCATCATTAAGTATCTGAATTTTTTTTTCAACTACTCCTTCAATCTCAAATACACTCTCCTAAAAGATACTTTTATGTATTGATGATAGCAAGTAAGCTGTAAAATCAGAGTGAAGCAATTAATACAAGGAGGGCAGAAGCGAAAGCAAGAATGACACTGTAACTGGAACTTGCTTCACATGAAGTAGCATCTAAAGCAGCCTATGGTTAAGTAGAATCACATGTAATACAATCAGTATCAGTCCAGCCATTGGTCTTGTTACAATTAATAGCAACACAAGCAGTAGCACCAGTATTAGAGTAAGGTTTGATAGTATCACAAGCATTGCATTTAGCACTGGTCCATCCTGATGTCTTAGAGCAATCGATGCAAGCAGTGGCATTTGTGTTCTTTTTATAAGTAGACGTATTACATGCAATACAATCGGCTTTGGTCCATCCTGATGTCTTAGAGCAATCGATGCAAGCAGTGCATCTGGTTTCTTTTTATAGTTAGGTGTATTACATGTAATACATTCAGCATCAGTAAAATCAGCTTTTTTAGCACAGTCTACATCAACACAAGCAGTAGCAGCGGTATTAGGGTAAATTAAACGTTCAGTAGGTGAGCAAGATGTACAGAGGTTAACAGTTAAACCTCCAGTGGGAGGAGAAGTACAGTCAACTACTTAACACATATTTGGATTAGAACTTACTTTCCAGGCAATTGTACCACCAGTTCCGACTCCTCCACAATCTGTATTGGAACAGGTAGTAGCTGAACAGGTAACATCTTTACCAGGAGCGGCAAAGACAATGCAAACAGTCAAGGATAAAGTAATTAAAATTTTGGTATTAATATTTTTAAAAGTGATTAAAATTTTTTACACTCTTTTTTCAAATTAAGATTTTTTTAATTAAATTGAAATTGTATTTATGAATGAGTGGGGATTGGCCAAATTAAATAAATTCCAACGCTTTATTCCCTTTAAGAATAATCTTTTCATTTTTATATCAAATATAGATCTATATTTGAGCATAAAGCTTACCATCCCTCACCCACTTACAGACATTTGCATAGTAAATAGTTTTAATATCAGAAAGAAAATAATTTTAATATTTAAAGGAGGAGGGAGGGTAGATAGGGAGGTTAAAAATTTTAAAGCCTTCAAAGTTTCTCATTATAGAGGTTCATTATTAATACTATTACTATATTTAGTAGGAAATAGAACCCATTTTTTGTATTTAACAACATTAAAAAATTAATTGGCATATATTATTGATCCATTGAATTTTGTACTAACCATTTTTAACAATAAAATCGATAATTAAGATTTTGAAGAAATGTTAATTCGAGCTATTTATTTAATAAAAGAATTTCAGAATATTGGTTTTAGATGTAGATGTTTTTCATTTTAAAGAAATTAATTATAATTAAGAGTTGAATTTTATATTTTATTATACCGTCTACCACTTTTGATAAGGTTCATTTAAAATAAGGTGAATTTTTTAAAAAAGTGAATATAAGGTGAATTTTTTTAAAAAAATGTTCTTAGAAACTCACCTTATTCAACATTGTTGACGGTAATTATGATTATTGATGTTATTTGAATGAATAAAGAATCTTGCTAAAAATAATTTGGTTAACTTGAAAAACATTTTAATGAAGAAAATATGTATTAATAAGTGATACTATTACTATATTAAGTAGAAATAATTTCTATATTACCTTTCACTATGGTATTTTATTTGAAAACACTAGACCAGCTTAAATGAAAATAATTTACTTATCTAGTAAATCAATTAAATTATTACACTTACTTACTGCACTAATTAACTAAAATAGAAAATTAACAAAGAAAATTAATTTTATTTAAAACATTAGTTAGAGATTTTTAGTCTAATAGTTTTAGAGGTGAGATTTTTATATTCTAAATAATTTAATTGCGTTAAAAGTTGCTATTTTTAGCCATTTCTATTAGAAATACAGATTTTATTATCTAGAACTAATGCATTCTTTTGAAAATATTAAAAGAGATCAGATGAAAATAATAAACCTATCTAGGAGATCCATTATTTTTTGAATTTATTGTACTAATTTGTTTATAAAGTTATTATTTAAATTAAAAGATTTTTAGTGTATATATTTTAGAGATAGAGGTTTAAATCATTATAAATGATTTAATTGTAAATAAATTTGATATAAAGAATATTTTCAATAAAATTTGGCTAAAGGTTTATTGAATTTTAACTATCATTATTATTATTTTGAAAAATGTAGTACCAAGTTAATATTTTCGATAATTTTATTTTTAAATTATATAATCAATAAAAATATCAAAATATTTATAGTTATTCTCTTATTTTATGAATAAATATTCTAGAAATAAATGGAGCATAAGAATATAAACATTTTTATTATCCTTAGACTCATTTTACTTTTAAAATAAAATAGTGGCTATAATAAAAAATTGACTTAGTATTATTTAAACAAGAAATAAATAATGTTTAATAATTTCTTGAACAGCTTATTACTAAGAAATATCAATGTTTTGTCTTTAAATTTTCAAAATTTAAATTTTTAATTATTTAATATTACTATTTTTTTTCATATTCAAATATTACTATTTTTTCCATATCCTCCTATTACTATTTTTGTTATTCCAATATTACTAAATTTTAAATAATACCATAACTAAATATAATATAAAGGATACGAACAAAGCTAACTCAAAACCCCTAAACAATTAAAAATAATTTTTTTTTTGTGTATTTTTGAAAGAAAAACATTAAAATAAAAAATACATCAGTTAATTGAGAAAAGAGATCTGTATTCTCTAATAGAATTTTATAACTAGTCTTTAAAAGAGACACAATTATAATAAGATTCTAATAGTTTTCTATTTTCTTCAATCAATTTAAATTAAAATATTAACTTTTCTTCAATTCTATCTATCTATTCTAAAAATGATGACCTTTAGCCTTTAAGAAATGCTGAGAATTCTCCAAAATTTATTGATGGAATATCAGTTTATAATTAAAATACTTTATTTTTTTCACCAAAAAGAGTCCAGTTATCTAATATAGTCTTATTATCACATTCTAAAATTTCCTCAAGAGATAAAAGTTTTGAAGAGTCTAATCTTTAAGTAGTTTAACATTTTGTGCATCTAAGAGGAGATGTTTGATTTTATGATTTCTCTAAGAACTGAGAATTAAATCTTTATTTGAATCTAAAATTTAAATATTTAGCTTAGTCCTTAAGAAGAGAAGTTATTTAAAATTTCTATCGTTTCAGGTAATTGATTGACTAAGAAAAAGGGGTAATCTAGTTTTATTATATTTTTATGAAATTAATTTATTATTTATTTAGTTTAACACAAATATTCCAATTAGTTAAGAATCTTTCTAACTATATTTAATTAAAAGTATTTATCTCAATAATAATAATTCTTATTTTTAAAATAAAGTGCATACTCTAAGCAGATTATGAAATTTATTTAAGTGTATTATGAAATAGAATTTCGAAATTATATTATTATTAAATAGTTAAAATTTATTTATCCTATTCTATTCTCTCATATGATTAGTATTATCATCTTTATGAAAAATATATGTTTATTTATATAAATTTCATTATTAATTATCTCATTTAGAATAAATTTATTTTAGATAATTTACCACTTTTTATTTTTCTTATCAAAGTTATAATAAGATGTTAATTGAAACAAATTAATTAATTTCTGATAAGAAGAAAAAAAATTAAATTAAAAAAATAGTTAGAGTTTATTTATTGTTTTAAAGTCCTCCCCTTTAATAAATTCTGAGGGCAGAATGTAAAATTTTGATTTATTTAAATAAAAAATTAATTGTGCGAGTTACTCAAAGGTAAATTAGCTGTATTAACTTTTAAATTTAAATTTTATTATATCAAAGTAGCTGGTTATTTAGTAAATTAAGCTAATTTCACAATTGATAAATAATGCCAATTCTTTTAAAGAATTAAATAAAAATGGATTAATTATTAATAATTAAGCTTCCTATCCTGAAAATAAAATAGCAATTAATGAGCTTTTCATTCAAGAATGATAATTTCTTCAAATGATTTACCACATTTAATTGATATTAATTTAAAATTTTGTAGTTTTTAGGAAAATAATATGATTTATTTTTATGTTATTTAGTTTTAGTTAATCGTTTAAATTATTTAAGATAGTATTTTTACTTTATATTTTTATGATTAATTTTGATAATAAATATTTATTTCTATCAATACTGAAATTCTAACTTTTTGCATTACTCTATTATTTATTGAGCTTTATATTGAATTGATTACAGTTTTCAACTAGATATATAACTTAGATTTTAATAAATCTTTATGAAATTTAGTTTAATACTAGAGTATCAAATTTTAAATTATTCAATATTATAATTAGTGGTTTGAATTAATTTCATTTCTTAAATCCTAATTATATTTATAAAAAATAAAGATCATTTGACATAATTTCAAACCTTTCCATATTTATAATATCAAATATTTTTATTTTAAGTAGATAAATGAATATAAAAACATAATAAATCATAATGTAGTAAAATTTAAATAAAAGAATAGTATATTTTAAAAAATTAAAAACATTATAGATACATTGCAATAAAGTAGAAAATGAAATACAATTCTCTTCCTATTTTGGATAATCCCTTTCCAGAAAAGGAATGGGCAATCGTAAATGGAGAAAGACAATATCAGATTAATAGAATTAATGAAATTATAATAAAAACTATCTTTGAACACTACAATAAAGTAGATGAAGTAGTTGTTGTTGCTGTAGTTGATTAAGTGCAATCAGTTTTGTCAGCATTAGCTGTTTTGCCAGTTGCACATACACATTAAGAGCCAGTAGTTGCACCAGAAGGATCTGCGAAGTTTCCAGTACAATTAGCAACGCAAGTGTCTCCCTTCAAGTTGATACGGGGTGTAGGACCCTAACAGCTTTCACAATCACTATTACCAGTTTTGGGAACCATTCCAGCTGCGCATACGCATTAAGAGCCTACAGTAGCACCAGAAGGATCTGCGAAGTTTCCAGTACAACTAGCAACACAAGCGTCACCATTCAAGTTGAGACGGGTTTTGCCTACTTCTGTACAAGTTAGCTATGAGGAGATAGTGAGAACAATAAGAGTACTCAAAATAAGCATTACTTAGGAAGATAACATTCAAAACAGATATCCTTTTTTTAGATTAGTTTTTTATCAATTATTTTCTTTTTAATTAATTTAAATAAATGATTTCTGGTAACATTCAAGTATTTAATGAAAAGTTTTTTAATTAGATAAAGTTTTTAGAGAGCTAGAAAGAAATATAACCAATGTTTGTTTTGTATCAAGTGGGTTCACATTTCCCATATCCTCTATATAACCTATCAGGTAGATCCATTATTTATTGAATTTATTGTACTAATTTATTTATAAAGTTATTATTTAAAGTAAAAGATTTTTAGTGCATATATTTTAGAGATAGAGGTTTAAATCATTATAAATGATTTTATTGTAAATAAAGTTGATATAATACTGGAGATTTCGTTTTTCCCCCTTATATTTTATATTTTAAAAATAGAATATTAAAATATTTATTTATGAATTTCAATTTAATACAGAGTAGCATGAGATACTTTAAAAAAAAGATCTGTATCTAATAAATAAAAATATCAAAATATTTATAGTTACTCTCTTATTTTATGAATAAATATTCTAGAAATAAATGGAGCATAAGAATATAAACATTTTTATTATCCTTAGACTCATTTTACTTTTAAAATAAAATAATTAGAGCTATAAAATAGTGGCTATAATAAAAAATTGACTTAGTATTATTTAAACAAGAAATAAATAATTCCTAATAATTTCTTGAACAGCTTGTTACTAAGAAATATCAATGTTTTGTCTTTAAATTTTCAAAATTTAAATTTTTAATTATTAAATATTACTACATATTCAAATATTACTATTTTTTCCATATTCTCCTATTACTATTTTTGTTATTCCAATATTAATAAATTTTAAATAATACTATTACTAAAAATGTTTGACTAGACTCTTTGAAAATAGAAATTAGCTTCTAAATAGAATGGATGAAAGAAAAATTAATTATTTTAACATTTAAGTTGTAATTGTACTATTTGGAGAAGACATTATAGTTTTATTAATTTTCAAATTAGATCTCTTTTTTTAGAAGTTAATTTTCATATCCAATCACTTTTAATTAAACTAAAATATAATAATGAAACATTTATGTTATTCTTAAGAGAATTTTAGGGTTACTATAATTGAAATTTATATCAGAAGAAGATAAAAATTATAGATTTATATTTGTTAATCTTTACTCCTAATCAGTTAGTAGTATTAAAACAGAAGGAGGTTTATAACAAAAATATAGAAAATATTTTCTATATTAAAATTAATGAAAATATCAATATTTTTAATTTTCTTAATAAAATGATAGACAAAAAAATCGACTTAAAATTAAAATTTAAGAAGATTATTTCTACTGAAAATATAATAAAATAATATAAAGCAAATGAAAATGATAATAAATAAAAATTATTTGATTTATATTATCTGTTCATCAATAAAAAATTATCAACAAATCAATTTAATAAAGTGAACAATTATTTATTTATTGTATTTAATAAAAGTAAGCAATTCAAAAATATTGATTAATTTTTATTGTTTTACTGGCTACGATTTTTTGAATTATATTAAATTAATTTTCTAAAAGTTTAAGAATATCCTTGAAATTTATCATTCTTATTTCAATATAATCTTCTTAATTTATTATAGTTTAAAAGATAAACTCATTAAAATAATAAGAAAGTAATTAGATTATCCAACAATAACCCAAATAATAATATTATAAAAACAAATAAAAATTTAATTATAAAATAATTATTTATTTTTTTTTGAATTAAGGGAAAAATAATTTAAGGAGAAGAATTGGGTGACTTTCATTCTATTCACACTATCCTCTTATTACATTATATGAACACTAAATTTAATTTGAAATATTTTATATCTAAAAATTGAAATATTCTATTTATTAAAATCCCTTTTAACTAAATATTATTTAAATTGTAATATTTATTTTTATAATATGAGCTGGCTCATAAACGAGGTTATCATAAGCCAAAATTTTGTTCATGAACTGATGAGCCAAAAATTCAGCTCATTTTCTTCACTGCTTTCATTATATTGACTTCTCTAAATCCTTATCTGTATTTAAAACTAGATCCATTTTAATTTTGTAAGGATGATTGAGTATTCTAATTAGTAACACCCTAAGATGATCTATTAGCTTCAGAATCTCCACTACCACTACCGCTACTTTTTCTCCATAGCCCCAAGATTTAAATTAAAAAAAGAAAAAGGATTAAATCCTAACTCGATATGTTTTCCAAAACTAAAATTTCAGGCAGATATTTATAAGGAATTACTTTAGGATGCCAAGAGAATGAGGATTATGAAGAATTAAAAAATTAAGTTCCTCCAAGAACTTCTATTTTAGTAACTGAGCTATTAAAACCAGTAAAGACTAGATTAAAGTGGTTAAGAATATTAAATTCTTAGACTTAAATTGCTGCAAAACTAACTCAGTAATATTAACATTTCCTCTATTTATTTAATTTTGAATATTATTTTAACTATCATCAATACTTCATTAGTTTAATCTTTAATTTTATTAATTTAAGCAGTTGCTTAAAAAAGAGTAGCCTCTGTATCTAATTTGTTATGCTGTTAGCCTACTTTATTATAAGAATTTTCAACCTTGGCAATATCAACGTTAATATTTTTAAAGTTTTATTAATTTTCTATTGAAGTTGTTTTACAATTAATATTCAGAACATTCATACTCTTATTATTTTTATCCTCCTATGTATCCAGCATCTGTACTCCAACATTTGCCTTCAATAGATTAATTTCCTCAGCGTTTTCGCAGGGTCTCTTAATACTTACTTGAATTAGAGCTAATTTTTTTCTTTCCACCGTTATTTATTACCCTTAAAATTTAATATTTATAAAGCGATTTCCTAATTTATCATTTACCTTTGTTATAAATTTACATCAACTATTTTCTAAGTGTGTTTTATAAAATGAATTAACTTTTTTTAATTTTAATTAAGTATCCACTTATTTTTATCTATTAACCCTCTAAATCTTTTTTAGTATTCTTCCCAATCTTACTCTTAGTTTACTCTATTACTTTGAGTTTTCCCCATCTCCCTTAACTAATCTTTAGTTTCTTCCATTAATAAAATTCTTTCTTTCATTGTATTTACCATCCAGATATATTTAATTAACAATTTTAAAGCATTTTCAAAACAGTCAATCCACAAATTCTTATAGGTCCTCAATTTACAATTAGCCTTAAACTCATTAATTAGATTATTAATTTCTTGAATTTTTCTTTTATTTAAGAAATCATTGTATTTTCTACTAATTCCAATTCCTTTTATTCCTCTTATTAGTTTATTTTTTATATTATTTTTTCTTTAATTATTTAAATTATATTGGAGTATTACTATTTTCTCATTATTTAAAGGAAAAATAGGGATATTCTAAAATGAGTATCAATCTGACCAATAATAAATAAACTAATAATTAAAAATATTTTTATATTAATCCTTTTAAAGATTTAATTCTAAATTTTTTCTCATAGAAAATAAATACCAGTATTAGAGATAAGTATGCTCTCAAAAATTATTTCATACCATAAAATAACATTTTAAAAATGAAAAATATCCTCAACTACTTTTGTAGTACAGAAAAAGCTGATAACTTTGCATTGTTTATTTTGTAGGACTAAAAAATATCTTAATAAACTTAAAGTTATTAGGTTTCATCATAAATAGTTATTTTCGAATGTAGAGTAATAAAAAAATTGTTTTAAAAAAATTTCTATGGGAGAATATTGAAAATATTAGTAATAAATAAGTGGAAAATAATTTTATATTAAACCACATAGTTTTTAATAGAAATAGTATGAATTTATATTCTTAAAATATTTATGATAAGAGTAATGATTGACTATAATGGCTTTCAAAAATTTGTAAAAATTTAATAAGTTGCTTATAAAATATTGAGGAGAGTAAGGGTTTCTATTGGTTATGAAATGTTGGGTGTATTTTATCCATTTGGATTATAATCGATTTAATAATTAGACTATAAATTGAAAAATTTTGTTTTGATAAAGACCATTTTATTTTAGAATACAAGGATTTAATCCATTAAAATATGTGAAATGAAAGT
This sequence comes from Tetrahymena borealis, assembly GCA_000260095.1. Taxonomy (NCBI): domain Eukaryota; phylum Ciliophora; class Oligohymenophorea; order Hymenostomatida; family Tetrahymenidae; genus Tetrahymena; species Tetrahymena borealis. Next base: position 412,450 of record JH651251.1, on the reverse strand, counting down.
CAGCATGAAAACTTTACTTAACCAATAGATTATAAATAAAAATATGAAGTAAACTTTATGCTATTTTACTTTAAATAAATACAATTTATCTCTCATAAAATTAAACATTATCTGAAAGAAAGCTTTAAGTTCTAATGAAAAATCAATGAAAGGATGGATAAATAAAATGAGTTTCTAAAAACTATATATTTCACTGTTTTAATAATTTTATTTAATAATGAATGTAAATAAAATTTAACATTTTTAAATTTAGTCTAATTAGTATATTATTTATAAATACTGTAATATTTTCAGACGTTGAAAATGAAGACTAAATAAAAAAATACCTCTTTATTTTGGATGAGAGATAGTGATATTTTCTATTTAAAAAGATGAATAATAAAATAAATATCTTGAAATTTTTACTTAAAAAAATCTTGTAATTTGAATGAAAATTTATCATTTAATTGTATTGTAATTTTGAATGGAGAGTTTTATTTTTAGTAGAACTTTAGTATTTTGCTGTAAAGATAAAATTGTATATTATTTTCAATGGAATATTTTTTTAGGTTTGAACGCATTAGGATAGCTTGGAATTATCCTTATACAATTTGAATGAAATCTTCAACTTCAAATGAATCCTTTTTAAATGCTTTAATTTTTCTGATATTATGATATTTATATTAAATAATCAAGACAAATTAAATAGATAAATAATTAAAAAATAGAAGGACCTTTTAATTAATTTGTTAATAAAATAATATAGAACTATCTAATTGATTGATTCATTTTTTAATGGAAGAATAAAAAGAAGAAGGTACAAATAGAGAATATTCATTTAGGTTTTAGAATAACTAAAGTAAGAAGAAGTAATCAATCAAGAATATTCTTCATAGTTTGTTAAGAAGAATATCTAATTGATAAATGAGTAAGGCAATTAGAGATAGGATAGCTTATCAATATAGAGCTCAATAAGAATAAGACAATAATTTATAAAATAAAGCTTAATTTAATAAACAGTGTTAAGGATGTTATTGATGGATTACAGAAAATCAAAATTTTTAAATCTACTACTAAAATTCATATAGTTTATATCATTCATCAGATTAATGCTCTGAAATTAGTTGTAGTAGAAAAATATTAATAATAATAAAAGATATTTCAGTAAATAATAACATCTAAAAATGAAAAAGATCTGCTATAATCTGATAGATTTAATCTTAAATTATAAATGGATTAGAATCAATCTATTAGGTTACACATAAAACCCTGAAAACAGGAAAAATTATACAAGAAATACTTCTAGAGAGAGAAAAACAAAAGATAGAAAATGCTTTGGAATTAGTTAAAATATATAAAGAAGCAAACACTATAATCATTATAAAATGAAAGAATTACTTAGCACCAGCAAATCTACTTCTATTTATTATGAATAAGACAGTAGTAATTTAGATAATTAAAATAAACAATTAACTACTTCATAATCCTATGAATAATTTAACTTTATTGGTAAAATTAATAACAAGATAATATTATAGTTGAAGGAGATTCATCTATCCCAAATAAATAACTATTATAGATAGATGATAACCATTAAATATAATAAATAATCACCAAATACAATAAAAACCTTAAAATCTTCTAAAAGCGGTATTATTGAACTATACAATAACTTTGTTTTATCAATTCATAAAATAAAAATCATTTATTTTGATTTTACAGCAATATCCTCTAAATCCAATTCTTTAAGTGTGCTATTTGGCTTTTATAAAAAATATGAACCTTAAAGAGCATCCTACCTTTATAGATCGACATACTTCTCTTCAATTTATCTTTATTCTATATTATTTTTATCTTTTTAGTTTTAAAATAATCCTCACTTTCTCTTTCAAATAATGCAATAAAATCTTAAATCATAGACTCTCTTATATCATTAATTTATTTCTCAATCATTTGAAAGTCCTCATCATACATTTTTCATCTAATACCTTTACTATAGACTCTTTTAATTCTGGTTCTTCTCCTTCCTTTTACTCTTATCTTACTTATATCAATTTTTCAGCTAGTACAACATTATAAACATCTTCTTCTATAAATATTGGCACAGTTTTATCAGGTGTTAGACACCGTTTTAAGGGTTTTTATTTCTAATAATATTTAAAAATTAAGCCTATAAATAAATAGTCATATTTTTAAGCCTATCTTTAAACATATTTTTTTTATAGATGGAAATTAATTATACTAATTCTCTTATTTTAAATGAAAAGTATTTGAATTAAGAATGGAAATTAAGTAAATAAATATCAGCAAATGTAAATTAAATATGTTTTATTAATCTATCGCGATAATTTTTAATGTTATCTATTTTAGATAAAAAAACTTTAAACAATAATTCTTTATTAATTAATGCATTACAATTTTAAATGAAGAACTTTATTGTTAGGTAGAAATCCTAGATTAAAGGGGTAATATTGTATGGATAATCCTATAAAATTTAAAAGAAAATTGTTTATATAAAAACCTTTTTATTTTGAATGTGAATGTATCACTTAATTTGCTCTTAATTTTGAATCGAATATTGTTATTTTAGGTAGATATAATACTAATAAATTCTAAAAAAAATGTATTAAGGTATATTAACTAAAAAAATGTATAAATAAATTAAAATACCTATTTTTTTTCTGTGTGCAACTAAAATAAATAGAGAGACTGATACAAAAACACCTAATAATAAATTAATTAAATACAATTTTAATACTATGATATATGTATAAGTACTAACTTTGACATTTTTTAGAAATAGAATTTTTTTTTTATTTTTACAAATTACTTGTAATTTGTAAAAATAAAAAAAAAATTCTATTTCTAAAAAATGTCAAAGTTAGTACTTATACATATATACTATGATAATTCAGTAAAGAAAATTTTTTGAAAATAAATAAATAATATTTAATTTCTTCTAACAATAATTATTATCTTCTTTTTATCCAAATAATCTTTTCTTATATTTATATAAACCTATCTTATTCTTAATTCACTCAAAATTTTCTCAATAACTAAAATAACTGTTATTTAACAAAAAATAGGATATTATTAAAATAAATTTCAATTCATTATTTTAAATTCATTTGAGTTTAAACTTTGAAGCTAGGGATTTTTGAAATTCTAAAAAGATTTCATAATTTAATTTATAACTGAGGCATAATTTTAATAAGGCTTCACTGTATACATATATTTTTGATAATCTGAGGCATTTTGAATGGCCTCAATAAAAGTGTAAGTAATTTGTTTGACAATTTTGATATCATCAAAATTCTATTGAAAATAGTTGCATGTCAAAATAAACTCTTGTTCCTTCTAACTCTCTATTAACTGTTTAAGAATTTCTAACTATGGTTCTAAATTTTTTAGTCTTTTATCATTTATACCATCAGAATTATTAACATCATCATAAACTTCATTTACTTCTCCTTATTTTTCTAATATTTTCGATGATAAGTATTTAATTTTTTCTTGAACTTAAAGTATTGCATTATCATACTTTATTATTTATGGGACAATATCTGAGTTTATGATTTTATCTTACTCCTTCTTCTTTTTATCTATTAATCCAAGAAGGGTACTAAAGTGTAAATTGTTAATACATTTTTGATAGAGCCACTCCTTTCCTTCTTCTTAGCAAATTTCTATAATCGAGTTATCCTAAATAATGAGAATTTTCTTTTTAGATTCTAATTTCTCTGCAAGATTAATTGTTTTATCAAATTTCTAATAATATTTTAAGATACTGTCTAATGTGTTACTTTATTTCATATTTAGAAATATACTTTAAGAGAATTGGATGTTCTTTTTTAACATTTTTCCTATATCTATTAATAACTCAATAAGCAAGACATATTTTTGCTTTATGTTCATAGCAAACTATTAAGTAAGGGGTATCCTTTGATACAATTCTAGAAATTAATAATATTGATTATCATTTTGAAATCCTAATTTTGAAATCAATTTTTCACAATTATAATTAGCTATCTCCTCTTCCTATATGATTTTATCTATTATCTACTGAGCACTCTAAATTTAGAAGTCTAATACTTAGATCTTCTTTATTTTTTATTAGTATAACTTCTAAGTACATTCATAATACTAATCATTCATTCGATTTCTAATTGGCTAATTAATTTTATTACTCACTTCTCTGTAATCATTTTGTACTCCTTGTGCCTAGTTAAACATTTCTTCATCTTATTTTTATAGAAATTAAAAGAACTCATTCTAAGCTGAAGCATTTTTTTAGCTAGCTTCTTAATATACTTAGTATAGATCTCTCATTTATACCATTTTTTCTTAAAAAAGATTGTTCAAATTTAACTATTACTCCATAATTTTATTCTTTTAATTTTTATTTAAACTAGTTCGATGAATTTCTTTTAGCTCCTCATTTATGTCAGATACATATTTAACAATAGTAAGATTTTAAATATAAAAGCTGTATTCCTCAAAATCTTTATTCAAATTCTCTAGATCTTCAACAATAGATTCATTTTCTTTTTGCAGGTCTCCTAAGTCAATTTCTTATATTTTGTAAGTAATCTTTTCATGAAAAGAAATTCTCTAAACTATTTGACTTTGTAATCGCATGAATTTGTTTAATATAGATTCGAACTATTATTTTAAATTTATTTATTTTAATTAAAGAATTTTGATTAATTCAATTCATCTCTTTAAATATTTTTTTATATAAGTTGCACTCCTTAAAATAAATTTAAATTATAATAATGAATAAAAAATTGTTTTTTTAAAAATAAAATGACATTCTAGTAATCTTAAAAAAATAAAAATATATTATAATTCATTTGAAGTTAAATTAATTCTTACTTTATCCTATAAGTTGAGGAAATCAGTTGGTATGCACTGTAAATTATGTATCAATAATTTGAAATGTGTAATCGTTTATACAAAGCTTTTATTTTCTTGTATTAAGGAAACATCTGGCATATACATCTATACCTCTAATAGTTTATTGTAATCTTATTGGAAATTATTTGATACTTCTTTTAATTCATTAAGTTGTCTATTAATTTCAAAAGCTAAGCTCATATTTTCTTAGCTCTATTCATTACCAGTATCTTCATTATTATTTTATTAATCTCTTACTTTTTTTGGATTCAAACTCATTTAATTGTCATTACTATTGCTCCTATTCTAGTTAACTCTCATATTATAATAATTCACTTTAGACATGTTATTGCTTTGGATAATTATAGGTTAAATTTAATCAATCTACCCTTATAAGTTATTTTGAGATGATTACTGAAGACGATCTCTTCCCTAAGACTATTACTAGCTAAAAATTTAATTATCAAAACACCAATCTCCAATGGTTAATTGATTAGGTAAATTGTTTTGATAAGATTAGCTTCTATTTTTTTATATTTGAAGATCTTGTTACTGAATCATTTGAAAATTAAAAAAAATTTATTTTATTAATTATTTATTTTTAAATTTATTAACAAATTCATTTGAACAAAGTCTTCGCTTTAATCAGTAGAAGAAAAAAACTTACCCCTTATGAATAAATTTAATAAAGAAAAAATAGAAAATTTTTTTTGTTTCAGAGTATTAATCAATATAAAAGTATTTTATTACTTTTTATGACAATTTTCAATAAGTTAAGAAAGAATGAATAAAAGTGTCTATTTCAAAATAATATTTCAATTTTTTGGATTATCTAAATATTTTAGAGCATCTAACATTCTGATTTAGTAAAAGTAAATCAGTTTATGAAGATAAAACTGAAGAAATGAATTGATTGATAGAATCACTTATAATCTTCTAACTCATTAATTAAATAATAGATTTTAAGTTTTTAGAATTAAATTAATTTTATGTACAATTTATTATTGAAAGATGAGGAACTAATATCTTATTTATAATCTTTATATCATATAAGAAGATTAAGATATATACCTTAAAAGGTTCAAATGAAGAGCACATCTTGATTAATGGGGTATTTTTATTAATTTTTTAAATTTGAGCATGGACACATACCCCATGATAACTCGAGTATTAAGAGAATAGAATCCACTATAATTACTTTAAAAATAGAAGCTTATAGTTATCAGTATTAATTTAAAACAAAATATTATATTAATCTTAATATATTTAACATAATTGATATTTAAAGATTAATTATTGTGAGAAAGAATCTCTATGAGGAAATTGGTCATAGTTTACTAAACAACAACAACAATAATAATAATAATAATAAAAGAAGATTTTAATTTAATAAATTTGATAATGTATTAAATATATCTATAATTATGTATGAATGCAAATATAAAGATATATCTTAATACATAACTATCTATATTAATCTATTTATATTTCGCTTAAAACCTCAGAATAGGTAAAAAGTGTAAGTATTTAATAAAAAGATATTTTATTTGGTATATTTTCAATTCATAATTTTAAACTTGCTTGCTTGCTTGCTAGAGTCTTGTAGTTATGGATTTTGGAAATGTTAAAATGATGATTTTACATTCTATATAGTCTAGATATAGTTATAGTAAGGTTTCACTGCAAAGAAATATTTTAATTAGATAGATGCATTTTGAATAGCCTCAACAAAATTCAAAGTGATTTACTTGACTATTTTGATATCATCAAAATTCTGATCATAATAGTCAGATATCAAAGTTGACTCTTGTTCCTTTTAAGCTTCTAGTTACTGTTTAGTATTTTCTAATTAAGATTCTAAGCTTTAAATTTTTCTCGCTTTTTACTCCTTTTCGATATTATCGTCATCATTAATACTATCTATCTCTTATTATTTTTGTTTATTTTTCGAAGTTAATAATTTAATTTTATCTTGAACTTAAGATAATGTTTTATTGTATTTTATTATCTGAGGGACAATTTCTAAGCTTATGATCTTATCTTACTCCCTCCTCTCTTTATCTACTAATTAAAAGAGGGTATTGAATTCTAAATTATTAATACATTTTTGATAGAGCTTCTCCTTTCCTTCTTCTTTACACATTTATAAAATAGAGCTATTCTAAATAAGGAGAACTTTTTTTTTAGATTCAGATTTCTCAGCTAGGTTAATAGTATTATCAAATTTCTAGTAATATTCTAAGATTCTGTCTTGAGTGTCTGTCTTATTCATATTTTGAATATTTATTTAAGAGAATGTGATATTCTGCTTTAGCATTTTTCCAATATCTATCAATAACTCAAGAAGTAAGACATATTTTTGCTTTATGTTCATAGCAGATTATTGAGTAAGGGATATGCCTTCATATAAGTCTTGGAATTTATAATATTGATTTACATTTTGAAATCCTAATGATTTTATCGATTATTGATTATCTTCGATAGCTTTCACCTACTCCTATCTTGTTTTATCGATTTTATGCTTCGCATTTTGTATTAATAGATCATACTCCTTGCAAATTTTAGCAATTTTTTACTAGGATAATTTCTAAATTTCTTCACTTTTAGAAATAATCTAATCACTCTCATTTTCAGAATCCTTTAAGTTTTGATTATAAAATCTATTTTTAAGTATATTAATATTACTTTGTATCTTAGAGCATTCTTTCTATTTTTCTAAGCGCTTCTCAGTAAAACTTTTAATACTATTATTTATTTCAATTTATTAGGTTTTAAATTTATCCTAAAACTGCTTTAAGCTTCTATCTGATTCCAGGAATTCTTTTTCTTTGCAAATGCAGCTTGAAATTTAATCTTCTATCTATTTTTTTTGTTTAGCATAGAAAATGTCTTGCACATTAGTTTAGGTCTAAACACTATTCTTCAAAAATAATTTAGCCTTTTCAATTTGTTCTATGGTTAGCTTATTATCAGAAACACTGATAATATCAGCACATAGCTATTCTGGTGTTTTATTCTGATAATACAACTAAATATTCTTATTGCCAAATTCTTTAGTCAAGTTATTAGTCTTATTAAATAAGTTAGTAATAAGCTTTAGTTATCTTTCATTTATTTAAAAACCATAGCCAATAGTGTAAAAAATTAAGCTCTCTATTTAGCGAAGTACATCTTATATAATTATAGATGTATCAGCATTATCTTACCCATCAGTGATAAAAACAACTACAGGAAATTCATTTTGGCGGAGAGTTTTAGAAATAACATTCTTAAGATAATTGAAGGCATTTAAGAATGAAGTTCCACCTCCTAAATACTTGCTAAGTTTTTATTTTAATTCAAATTAATTAAAATTAGATGCATTTTTCTTTTCAATTATGGTTTCTGCCTTCTAAGAGAAGCTGATAACTTATAGAAAATCGTTTGATTGTAAATTTTGAGCAAATTATAATACTCCATTTATTGCTTGCGAGTAAGCACTCCTGAAACTTTCACTTTGGTCAATTAAAAATATATAATGAAGACAGTCTTTTTTAGTAGAAAATGAAGCTGATTAGAAAACAGAGTAACTTTCTGTCAGAATATCTAATTATTTTAGTAATTTTTAATGGATTTAGACCTACTCATTCTCTTAATTTCCCTAAAGTAGAGTTAATTTTTGCTAAAGTTCTTTCTTTTAATTTCTAATAGAATTCAAAATTTAGTTTCTCATTTCTTTATAGTCATTATGTTCATTTTGGGCTTACTTATCCATTTCTTCAGCCTATTTCTTAAGAGATAAAATTAAATCATTCAAGTCGGAAACCTCTTTTTCATAAAAGGTTAAATCATTCTCTTGAGTGGACAATAATAAAAGATATTCTTTATATTTATTGCAAAGAGCACCTACTTCAACATTCTTTTCTTTTACAAGATTATTCAACTCTAGTCTATATCCTTATATTTATTTACTCTAATCTTCATTTAAACTTCTTCCATGGATTTCTTTAAGCGATTCATTAATATCAGATATATATTGAATGATATTAAAATCTTAGATATTTTTACAGTTCTTCTCAAAATCTTATTTTAGTTTTTCTAGGTCCTCTATTATTGCGTTATTGTCTTTTTATAGTTCTCCTAAATCACTTTCTTATAGTTTGTAAGTTATCTTAAAGTGATTTTCTATCCGTTAAACAATTTGATTTTGTAATCGTATGAATATCTTTACTTTTGATTCAAACTATTTTTTAAAATCGAATATTAATTATTTTCAAATTTTTTCATTAAATTTCTGAATATTAATTAAATAGACTTAAATTAATTAGTAATAGCTTTCAATATCAACCATCTTGTAAGTATTTAATTTATTTAAATAAAATAAGTTTATGTCCAATCTATATGTTTAGAATGCATTCAAAAATAAATCGAGAAAGTGCAAGAAATAAATTTTAGTATCTCTTACACTAAAAATTAATTTAATTATTACCTAATGCTGTAGATTAAGGAAATCATTTGGTTTACACTGTAAATTCTGTATTAGTTTTTTGAAATTAGATATAGTGGTTACAAAATTATTATTTTATTCTAGTTTAGAGACATCTGGCATATATTTTTATACCTCAAATAGTTTATGGAAATCTTCTTTGAAATTCGTTGACACTGCATTCAGTTGTTAAAGTTATAAATTTATTTCTAAAGATACACTTTACTTATCTTAGTTTTATTTTTAAGAAGTAATTTCGCTATTACTTTAACATTCATTCACTTTAGTTTCTTCATTAATACTATCTTCATTTGTAATAGCAAGGTTTAAATTAGAATCAGTTTAATTTTCGTTACTATTGCTTCTATTAAAGCTGTTTCTCATTTAATTACTTATTTTACCATTTTTACTGTTCTAAATGGTATTGTCAGGGTAGTTTTAGCAATTATTATTAAGTTAAGAATCGTTTTTGTTAATTTAATCCTCCGTTATATTTTGAGATGAATGTTGTTAATTTTTTTATTCATTTGATTATTACTAATTTTAGTTATAACCTTAAGAATCATCTGCACCATTACTCATTATCTAGCTGTATGGCTGATTGCTTTCGTCTGATTAACCTCTATTATTAAATCTATTAATAGCGTCTTTTTTAATCATTTTTTAATTGTTGTCTTTTTTTGTTTGATGAATTAGTTATCTAAATTTATTATTCAAATACTCATTTTAAACTGAGATTCCTTTTTAATTAAAAAAATATACTCACCCCTTCTCTATGAAATTAATCAAAATTAGGACTCTTTTAGATATCCAGAAGATTAATTTGAGAAGTACTCTAGTTGCTATAGTTATTTTGAGAAGAATACAAATAAAAAATATTTAAAGAAAAACATTTTTATTCCTAATTATTTTTTTTTATCTTCTACCAATAAAAGAAAATACTTCAAAAGAAAAATTAAAAATGTTTATACCTAGCATTAATTACATAGTATCTAACTTCAGTTCAATCTAAAGCAGAAATATTTAAATGTTTTAAATATGGAATAGGAATAGGTATAAATAGGATATTATTTCAACTATTGCCATAAATAGTGAGATGACTTAAATTGATAAAATATTTACAAATAAAAGCTTTTATTCTATACCAAAAAATCAGCATTATTAATTATCTTTTTTTCACACTCTAAATAGTAACCTTTCAATTTTGAATTGTAAAATATTAATTAATTTTTAAAAGTAAAGTAAGGAATAGAAAATATTCCTTTATATTCTAATTACTTTACACCATCTAATATCTTAGGAATCTATAAAAATGAATCATATTAGGAAAAGATAACTTCCAGATCAAGTTATCAAGTAAGGTTTTTAATTATTAAAAAGAAATTTTATTGAAATGTTTACAATTTGTAAATTATAAAGAGTAAGTAGAAAAAATACAATTTTGTGTAAAGAGTAAGATTAAAGAGATGAGGAAGGAGTACTTTTTAATAAAATGATCAGATCTATTTTTGAAAATTAGATTAAAGGATTTGGTTTGAAATTATATGATTTCAATAATTATAATAAAAGTATTAAATTTAAAATATTAAAAAAAATACTTTTATTCTTAGTTATTTCTTTTTTTCTCCTCTAATAGGAGAAGAAAGAAAAATCATTAAAGATAATTAAAATAATTTATACCTATGATTAGTTTAGGATTGTTAAATTCGCTTCTTTTTTAAACTTTAAAATACATATTATTATCTCATCAATTTTGAATAAATATAAAATAAATGAAATAAGCCATTATTCCCACTATTCACTAATAAATAGAAAGATGATATCAATTGATAGGATATTTTCAAAAAAAAATTATTACCCAATTTATACTAAGTAAATCAACAATTTTATTAATTTTCTTTTTTCACACTTAAAAAAGTAACCTTAAAGTTTTTCTGGTTAAAATATCAATTTCAAAATTTAAAAAAAAGATAAGAGTAACATAAAATTTGATATTTAAAATATTTAAATAAATCAATTTTCAAATTCAATAAAAATAAATCCTCAATCATCAAGTTATAAAGAAGTTTTATTGCTGCTTATAATTTAGGAGCTACATCTAAAACTTATTTATCTACAATTTTCTGTAAAGGATAAGATTACACGGAAGGGAGAAACTATTATTTAAGTTGAAATTAGATTATTTAGAGAAGAATGAAATATTTAAACTTTAATAAATATTTTTATTCTTTAATTATTTCTTTTCTATACTTAAAATATAAGTAAAAATATCAAATTTACAAAATCCAATTTTTTTACTAAGGTGTAATTTCACTTCAATCTAAATGTGTGGTATTCAGACAAGAGTATGAATAAATTTAAATAAGCCATCACTATTATTTATTGTGTGTAAATAATGAGACCATTAAATTTATAAAATATTTACAGATAAAAGCTTTTCTATTAATATCTATACCAAAAATCTAATACTATTAAAAATTGTTTGATTCCACACTTAAAAATGAACCCCTAGGGTAAATAATTAAATTATTTCTCTGGTATTTAAAAAATACAGAAAAGAATAGAATCAAACAAATTATCAATCTAAAAATACCCAAAGATTATTAAATAAATCATTATCAAGATGATGGAGAAAACTGAAAATATAATTTAAAGTCTTTCTAAATTGGATATTTCTAGGAGCTTGCAAATTAAGCTATAGTAGTTGAAAACTGATCTTGGATATATTAAAACGTCTATGGATGAAGATGATAAATAACTCTAAAAGTACTTTGATTCCTATTTCCCTAAAACTTAGAAAATTCTATAAGATATTAAAGATAACCTAGAGATTTAAAATAAAGCTAAATACTACAATCCTTCTGCACTGCCAGCTCCTTACTAGTAAATAATAAGCTGCTTAAATTAGTCTAAAGAAGTAAATTAAAAAATAATAAGCTAGAAGTAAGTATTAAAAAAATGCAGAGATAATATCACTAAAAGTAAAAAAGAATTTGATTCTGTAGAGAAATAACATGTTGAAGATTTAGCTTAAATTTAAGAATAAATCTAATTAACCTAAAAAAAAATAGATTAAAAGAAAAAAGATATATATGAATCTGAATCTATTAAAAATACTACATAATATTAATCATTCGTTGCAGAACATATAAAATTATTACTTGAAATTGAAGAAACTAAAAAAAATATTGATAAAATTACTCAACGTCAAATATAATTAGGAGATTAAAGGAAAAAATTAGAAGAGGATCTAACACAAATTAGAAAAATTCAAGATTAAAATGGCCTAAAACTTAAGGTAATATGTTAAGAAGTTTTTATGATCTTATTTTTTTCTTCCATTCTTCAATTAAGAAAGAAATTATTTATTTTTTTGCACTTTTTATTAAAATAATGTTGAAATGAGTTCTTAAACAATAATTTAAAATTTTAAATCCTTAATAAGCTAGATACAATATCAATATTAAATATATTTTCTATTTGAAGATATTAATATAAAACTTGAAGGTCCAAGGGAAACTCTTAAAAGATCATAAATATTTATATTTGATGATTTTAATCATCTCCTTTATTTTTAAAATAATTCTTTTTTTATAATTTAGGAAATATAATGTGATTATAATAATTAAAAGAAAAAATTATAATAGATTTAATAAAGACACAGAGAAGAGATACAAGACTAATTTAACTAATTAAATTAAATTAATGACAAGATTTAATCTACAATCTAAACTATTACTAGTAAAAATATTCTTCTAGTTGATTAAAATTAAAAAGATCAGTACTAGGAGGATAGCTTGAAAGTTTACTTAGAAAGTATTAAAGATTCGAGAGACTTTTAATATCATTCTTATTAATCTTAAGATAGATTTAACCTTTCAAATATAACACTTACATATAAGTTTCATCCACCAAAATTATTCTCATCCTTCCAAAAATCAATTGAAGATAGTATCAATGGATAAAAGAATAATACTAATCAAGATATGAATTTAATAATAATTGGAAACTCTTAAGATTACAATTTATAAAGCAGTAGCTACTAAAGATTTCTTTAAGAAATCTGCGCTTTACTTAAAATATAGAAACATAAACTACAAATTTTTATTTTTGACAAGTGTAATTCAAAGCAAAGTTTGTATAGAGATCTTTCTGATTCACTTAAATAAAGCAACTTTAATGCAAAATTTTTTATTGATTTTAATAGTTTTTTAACAGAAATAAAAAATTGTTAAAAATTAGATAATTAATCAATTCGGTAGTAATAAAATATAGATTACTCTAAGAGTACAGATTTAAATTAATAATCAATAAATATTCTATAATTAGAATAAAATATAAAAATGAAAAAAGAGGAAGAAAATTTTAGTGTTAATAAGTAAAATCAAGTGCAAGAGAATTTAGAATAACTAAATGAGGATTTTTAAGAGCAAGAAAAATAACTTCGTCAGGAGAAGTAGAAATAAGATGAGTAAAAATAGGAAATACTGCTATTAGAAAACAAAATGGCTTTTTATGTTAAAGAATAGTAAGTATTATAGGCTGATTCAAACCTAACACCTTTATAAAAAGAACTAGCTGAATTAGAGAAATAAGAAAAGTGTCTCTAGTTGTAAAACCTAATAATTAACAAATTAATACCTCAAATGATAAATATAGAGAATGTAATTAAAAGGAAATTGGAAGACATGGATCATTACATAGAGTCAACAACCAAAGAAATTAAAAAATTGTTTTCTATATTATGGATCCTCAAAGGATAAAGTTGTGATTTAATTGTTTTGTTTGCTTTACTCTTGCAGGAGTAAAATAAGTTTTTTGATGAACTGCCTGAGAAAAACTTATCAGAAATTTTGAAAGTGGATGACAGTGTATCAAAATAATTTAATTAAAAAATTTCATTTCATTTGACTTAAAATGAAAAAACTAAACGTTTAGAAGCAGCCATTTCTTGGAAATAATCATCTTAACATTAATAGTTCCAAAACCTTTTTGATAAATTGAATTTACTGTTAATTAAAGAAGTTATAAATATAATAAACGAAATATAGACTTATTCAAACTTTAACGAATTAAATTTAGCTTTAATAAATTACATAAAAGATCTTTCATGAGAGTTTATTTATGCTTAATATTTAGCCTAATTATCTACTAATCATCTCTTTCATAAGTTTTAGGTTTTTTAATTGAAAAACGTTATCCTTTATCAAATACTTTTATATACCAAATCATAACTAAATTATCAAAGCTATGAATAAATATTTCATAGTATATTAAAATAAAACTTTATATTTATGAACATTTTTTAGTATTCAAAATTAAATATCTCTTAGATAATTAGATAAAGAAATGATTATTTTTTACTTGAATAGGATGGAGCTAAAGTTTTAAGACTGTTCCCTCACTTCACACCATCTATTTATTGGCAAAGGTTATAAAGATAATGATATTATATTCTAAAGTAAAGCAAATTTATCTAAATTAAATCTATTTTACTATTCTTTTTCCAAAAAAAATATAAAAATATTAAATATTTAAAATTTAATTATTTTGCAAATATATTTCTTCCTATTCAAAAGGTAAAAATAAAAAGACTTATTATTAATTTATAAATTATAAATAGAATATATGTAAATACTATATAAATATTGTAAAAGTAACTATTTTGTCAATAATTATATTTATTTATTGTATTTAAGTATAGATTTTAAAGTTTATCTATCTTTGATTGTTATTACATACTTAGGCTTATAATATGATAATGCTTATTCCAATCAAATCATTAGTATAAAGAATGTTAATTAATTTCTATCAAAGTATACAACAATATAAATTTGAGTTACTTTGATTTCACTGCCCCATATTTAATTAAGATTCTTTCTATTTTTCATCAGTATCACAAGGTTTTATTTGGCTATAAAATTTGTCATTAATAAATTCTCCTTCAAATAATTTTGTCTCGCCATTAAGCATGATTCCTCTTCCATGACTCTATCCTAAAGAATTATATTCTCCTACATATTTTTGTTAGCCATACAAATGTGTACCTGTTATTGTTGATCCTCTACAGTTTAATAACAATCCAGATGAAAATTTAATAGTTCCATTTAAGGATTCGTTATTATCAAATTATCCGTCTAAATACTCTATCTATTCATAAACATCTTTTAATATTCCATCTAATTAACCATGTTTATACACCACTTTTGCAATTTTTTTGGGAGTATAACCCTCAAATATGAATTATCCTTATCCATGTTTTTAATTATTCTTAAATTTTCCTTCATAAGTACTTATCAATTTTAAACCATCTTAGTAGAGTTAAAATTTTCCTTCTCCATGGTAAAATCCATTTTCAAAATCCCCTTCATATTTACTTTTCAAGATAGAATTATAGCAGTAATTATTTAGCTTACCTTTTCCATGGTATAAATTATTTTTAAAATCCCCTTCATATATAAGATTTTTTCTATTAAAAAGCTTACCTTTACCTTCAAGTTTACCATTTTAAAGTTTACCGTATATTTAAAAAAGGTTTCCCTAAGAATCCAAAAATTAGTGGAACAGAACTTCACCATTCAAAGATTTACCTTAAAAGGAGCCACAATTATTTTCAAATAAGGCCATTTATCTTTATTTTAGTTAAAGCTCAAGATTAATTTCTATAGAATATTCTTTTATTTTTTTATGTTTTTAATTTTCTTTTCTTTTATTTTAATTTATTTTAGATTTTTTCATTCTGTAATATTATTTTACATTTGAAAGAAAGAGTTTGTAAAATTTAAAAAAGGAGAATTTATACTTGATTATATAGATAAAAGTTAAAAAAATAAATACTTATCATTTAATGTATCATTATAACTCTAATGATTTGAATAAATGACCAAGGGCTATAAACATATAAAAAATTATAAAATTTTAGGGTTATTATTCAATATTTTTTCAAGTGAGGCTATTATTCAAATGATTAGAGTAATGGAACTCAATTAAATTTTAAATATTTAAAAATCAAAATAAACCTTTATATTTTTAATTTATAATAAGGTTTTCATTACTCTTGTATTTTTAGAAGAATTAGTTTCTATTTAAAAACAAGTATTAGAAAAAAATTTATTTTTAAAAATAATAGAATTATTGGTAAATTTAATTATTCTATTTATTATTAGAAAAAAATTAATAAACCAAATTTAGAATTATGAAAATAATTTGCAATTTATCCTAAAATACTCATTCTAATTTAAATTATTCCTTATCATATAAAGGATATGAACAAACCTGACCCAAATATCTAAAATCAAGAATTAAGAATAAATTAAAGGTTCAATAACCTTTAATTTATTCTTAATTCTTGATTTTAGATATTTGGGTCAGGTTTGTTCATATCCTTTATATCTTATCATAAATAACTCATTTTTCTTCTTATTCTCGTGAATAATCTTTCATTCGTATATATTCATCTAAAAAGTAATGAAAGATTATTATTAGTTTAATATTTTAATCTAACCATTCTAATCTATTAATGCATAAAAAAAATAAAGGATAGTAGTAATAGCCTGAATAATGAAAATATATCTAGGAATTTTAAAGTATTTATTTGCTTGTATTTAGATAGATTAGAAATACTTAATTTAAGAAATAATAAAAAAATAACTCTTAATTAATAATAATATCTATTAAAATTAGGAGGAAAAAATCCAATTAAATATTCAAAGAAACGAAATACAATTAATCAACTCTTTCATTTAATTTAAATTTTATTTTTCTTGATTTTTTTTTAGTATAAACTTTCGCTATAAATAGATTATATTTATGAAACACTAGAAGTAAAACTATTAAAAACAATCTTCAATCTTCAGAGTGCCTATTAAATTATCACTCAAAAATATCTTCTAAAAAACCTATTCCTAGAAGATTTAAATTTGCTATTATTTTTGAATGAGTATGATTATCTAAATGTGAATAACAATATTTAAGGAAAAAAATGAATGAAATAAATTTTTTGTGAAGTTAAGATATCAGAGAGATTTTGTTATAAATTTATTTCAATTATTAAATGCATTTTTCGCTTTTTTCAGTAAAAGCTAGGTAGTGCTTTGGTATCCTTTAACCATTTGAACAAAAAAGAGTAGTGAAAAAATAGTATTGAATTCTAATTAAATAAAAAAAGATTTAAATAATTCTAGAGTGAAAATTAGAGATAAGTAAAAACGCTAAAAAAGAAAGAATAATTTTATATAGTATAAACTCTGATAATGAACGAAATAGAAGTTGGTGACATTTAAATTTAGAAAAAGAGGTGATTTAAAACAATCTCCAAATTAATAAACTATGTAAATATATTAAACAAAATAATCTTGAATATAAATCAATGAAAATAAATTTTTAATAATTCTAATTTTAATTATTTTTTTAAAAAATTAAATATTATATACATTAAATATTTATTTTTAAACTCTTAAATTTCTAAAAAATAATTTTATTTTACTTAAATGTGAGTTTTAGTATTTTGAATATATTTTGATTTAATGGAATAGAATAAATAATCTCTTTATTTTGATTGGTTAATTGTTATAGACTGACTACTTGCCAAATTTAATAAATTTAAAGATAATTGTATAGGTATTACCTCTAAGATATATAAGGGAGATTTACTCTCAGTTATTAAAATAATAATTAAACTTATATAAATAAACTAAATTATAATCCCAAAAATTGTAAAAATGATTAGAAATATAAAATTATTTATGATAGAAAATTCCTAAGTGATAATTTAGCATTTAATAAAACATTATAATAATCTAAAACTGACTTTAATGATTTAATACATACATGAAACAACTATTAAATCTATATTCTTTTAAGGATACGAAATTCAAAAGGTAATTAATATACTAGAATTTCTTTATAATTTATTAAATTAGAGAAGAGTTTTTATCTCAAAAGAATCATTAGATTTTTCTTCATTCAATTTTTTTGAATATAAAAATTTTCTACATAATATATTTTAATTACTATAATATAAATTTTATTTCATTTAATATTATTTATTCCATTTTATAATTATATATTTAGAACATAAAGTATCATACATACCCATTTTAATTATTAATAATAATCATACATTTTAAAAAAAAAGTAATTTATTTGAAGATATGTTGGTTAAATTAATTACTCCAATATTAGATTTTATATTTATTATTAAAATATTTGCTATTATAAATTATATTAAACTAATAGAATAATGTAAAAAATATTATTTTTTTAAATAATAGAATATTCGGTAAACGTTACATATTATTATAAAAAAGAAATACAAATAAAATATCAAATACAACTCAAACAAACATCGAAATTACATTCACCACATCTCCAATTTTTGTTAAAGGTTCCTCCACTTCTCCTACAAATATTGCAAATAAAACCATTAGCATAAGAGGGATTAGATTTAACTCTATCTTCTTAAGTGGATAACTTCAAGGAGTGGAGGTGATGCTTAGAATTTTTGAATTCTGAATTTGAACAAGATAAGCATAAATCATAATTACATGTAGAGCAATGGTAATTATTTTCAAGCGCAGAATGGCTTACTCTACAAGAATTACAAATATATCCAATTTAATAATTCTTGTTTATAATGTTTCTTTCTTAACCAGTAGTTAACTTCAAAGGGTGTTCGTGGCTTTATATAATCCTAAATTCAGAATTAGAACAATTATAGCAAAGATCATAATTACATTGTCCACAATTCCAATTATTTTCTTAGGCATTCCTCTTTTATTTACAAAAATTGCATATATAACCTGTTGCGTAACCAGGATTAATCTTAACCCTCTATTAGCCAGTCATTTATCTTAAGGAGTGACTATGAACCCAATACTTCCTATACTCGGAAGAGGAACATTCATCACAAATATCATAATTACAAGTTGAACAACTCCAGCTTTCTATTTCTTTACTAAAGTGTTTTCTACATACATCACAAGAGAAGCCTAAATTGTATGCTTTGTTTTTTTACATTCTCTCATCATTGCAAGTTCTATAGATAACATGGTCATGAGCTGGTATCCATTTAGAGCAGCACTCCTTATTGGAGAAATGGCTATTCATTTTTAGAGGTTTTTTAAAATAAGTTAATACTAATAGTATCTTTTCGTAATTAATTATTTGTAATAATTTAATATAATTGAATTGAAATATCAGGTTAGGTGCTTTAAAATCAGAAATTGATCAGAATTTTTTTTGTCTAATCAGATAGAAAAGATATCATCACATTTATTTAGATAATCCTTATTTAATAGCTAAATTATTTTTAGATTGAATATTTAATAACAATAGAAAGAAAGATATTAATTGAAGAATAATTATTTAATAAAACAAATACGGGTAGGTAGGTAAATTTGTTTTTATTTCTAAACTAAATATAAATGAGTGGATATAAATAAGTTCATTTACTTCAATTGACTTTAATTATTTTTTTATCAATCTAAATTTAGATTCAATAAGTGATTTTATAAACAATTCTATTTTTAAGAAGATAATAATTATTAATTTGAAAAGTGCTAAAAAGTATAAAAATATATTTATTTTATTTTAATGCAGAAGGTAAAAAATTATTATTTTTTTCTAGAGAAAATATTTAACAAATAACTTTTTGGATATTTAATATTTTTAGAATTTTATTATAAAAACTAAATCCACCAGTTACTTGTATGAATTAGTGTGTAAATGTAAATATAAACTATTAATTATAATTTAAAGATAAATTACTATAACAAAATATAAATTTAATTAAAATATTTTAAATTAATCAACAAAATTAATAAATAAATAAAATAAAATAATAATAAGTGAAGATTTATATTTTAAATTTGTAATTTTATTAAATAAATGTATGATATTGGTGATGATGCAGTTTATTTTGCATCAGCAGCAATAATATTCGAATTGGAAAAAGATTAATAAATAACATTAGATATTTTCTTTAATTAAAAATTCATCAGTGAGTAAGAATATTCTTCTCCAATTTATAGTATAATTTGAGAATTAGTATATTTAATTGAATATTATTGAGGGAAATTAGAGTATTAACAAAAATTAAGCCTAACTAAATAGAAATAGATCTTTTGAAGTTTGATGGTTATTACTCTTTAATTAATAGTGAGTATTAATAGTTAACTACAAACTAAAAGAATTTTATTT
This sequence comes from Tetrahymena borealis, assembly GCA_000260095.1. Classification (NCBI taxonomy): domain Eukaryota; phylum Ciliophora; class Oligohymenophorea; order Hymenostomatida; family Tetrahymenidae; genus Tetrahymena; species Tetrahymena borealis. Next base: position 391,911 of record JH651251.1, on the reverse strand, counting down.
TCCACTTAAAAAGACTCTTTTTAACATATTTTGAAGGAAGTAATTTTATTTTAAACTAAATTTTACCTTTGAAATTAAAGATCAATTAAAAGAAAGTATGCAAAATATTCTACAATAACAATAGCAAAAACAACAATAACAACAAACTATTAGTTCTTAAGGACCATAGTAAAATGACCAATAGTAATAACAGCTTTAATAAAATATGACAGAAAAATCTCCTTAATTAGTCTAAAAGCTACAAAACATTTATAAATACATGAGTATTTCGATCTTAGTACTTGGAATTTTCTCCTGGAACATTATTTCATCTACTTAAATTATTAATAGCAATGAAACTTCTTCCTTGAGAGATGATAACATCACAAAGTAGCTAGAAAACATTAAAATATCTTTCTAAAGCAGCCTAGGTATGTTAAATACCTAAAATTTAGAGCAAATAAAATTAGTGGAAGATTTGTAAAAAAAAATTGTTAGCTTATAGGAACAACTTAATAGTTCTAAAGATGAATTGACATAATTTAAAAATGATTACTAAACTTTTTAAAATAATTTTCCTACTAATGTACAGAAGTATCAATACAATCCTAAAACAACTCTAAAATACTACTAAGCAGCTCAGTATTCTTTTAGAAATTGCCCCTGGAACTCTTGGTGTAACATCTAAACCAATGAAAGCATGTAAGTAACAATAACTAGAAGGTCGATTGTTTCTCTTACAGCTAATGGACATGTTTATACTGATATATCTCCATTTTTTCTTACTTTCTAATATAAAGATATACTAGCAGTTAAAAGAGCTAGTAATGAGGGAAATGAACTCTATAATGCTTATTACAGTAGTTATTAATCAATTTGGTTGCCAGCTAATTTTAATTAATAAGTTGAAATCACCGAAAACGGAACATACACTTTCTTTCTTACAGTATTCAGCTATTTCCCATTTAACCCTTTCAGAAAAACAAATATTTAAGTTAACGCACTTGGGATTTATATAAAAGTTTAAGAAATTGAATGATTAAGCTGAGCTCTTAGTAGAATAATTATTGGTATACTTTTTAAGGCTAGTTATTTACCTTGAAATAATAATTATAATTTATGTATTTATAATATATTTATAAAATTAAAAAAATCATAATAAATACTATTAAACTCTACAATAAAAAAATATCTTACTTAGGTTAATCTAAAGTTATTAATTTCATTTTTTCAAAATACATAGTATTTTTTAAGTATCCATACCAAAACTTTAATATTATCTTGTTTTTGAATAATGTTTTATTTTGATTATTATTCTTAGGTATGTATTTATATAAATCAAAGTAATTTTTATTTTTTATACTTAAAATACATAAAAATAGAAGGGAGTGATAATACAATTTAAAAAAGTTTTGTGTTAAAATATTTTTAAATTTATAATTTTAAAATAAAAATTAAATAATAACAAGTTTAATAAAATTGTTTCCATAATTATGATATGCACTATATAATTAAATAAATTTTATTTTTTGAATAAATATGAATATTTTTAAATTTATATATTATTTGTGGTGCAATTCTTTTAGAAGAAGAAAAGAATTTATTTTATTTTTGGATAAAAATAAATTAAAGTATGGTTTTCGAACCCCTTAGACTAAAGTTTCTTGTATACAAATCAACTTGTAGATAAATAAATTTAAGGGAGAACTTCTATTAAAATGAAGAAATTAATTAATTAAAAGAAGGGAGTTTTTGGAAAATAAAAGATAGAAGAAATAATTCAGCTATCTATAAATTAAAACTATAAACAAATTTTACCGGAAAGATTACTTAATTGAAATTAAGATGATCTTTAATCAAAACATCTGCAAATAATAGCATCAAATAAGTAATATATTAGGATATGTAAAGTGAAGAAGAAAAGTAGTAGGTTTCTAATATTCTAAAAATACAAAATGATTCAAGATAAAAATGTGTTAGTACAATAAAAATGAATAGTAGTTTTTATTAAAAAAATATGGTAGATTTAATTTAATTTGATTAAGTTAAATCTACAAGAAGGCTATTTGTTTTTGGTTTAGCCATTGCTAATTTTATTAAGACAATATTAAAAGGTACAACTACAAAAGTAAAAAGTAAAATTAACAAGATTGAAGATTGTGCTTAAATAGATTTTGCTTCTCCAATTCGTACAAGAGCCATTCAATAGTTTGTAAATAGTTAGACGGATTTCCAATAGCTCGAATTGTTTGTTTCTAGAAAAACAAGAGGATTTAACTTTTTAGATAGTGAGGCAGAATAATCGCAATTATCACCATTTTAAACTGAATCTATTTTTTAAGAATAACCCACTTCTTCTCATATTAGAGACTTCAATTTAGAGGATATATAAGAAAAAAATCCTCAATAATAGAATAAGGAAAGTCAGAGATAATAACCTAACCGAATTAAAAGCTAAAATAATAAAAATTAGAATTCCAGTGAAATCATTATTGTAGAATAAAACTAAAAACATGACCAAAAATAATACTTGATGATATTCCAAGATCTAGTCAAATTATTGTTAAAAAATCCTGCTTGGAGCATAAAAGACTTGTTTGAATATATTAAAGTTTAGTATAAAGAAGATATGGATGAAATGGCTCGCATAATAGGTATCATAGGACATAATACCACTGCTCTCGAAAATATAGTTCGTATTAATCAATATGATCCTTAAGGTAAGGAGAGCTAAATTATTTCTTCAAATAATCAAAAGGAGAAAGAAATTTCTTTAGAATAATTGCAAGAAATGGGAAATTCATAATTCCACAATCAACTAAACCAACTTGTAGAAGTAAAGAAAGAAGACCTAAAATGAAAAAGTGAAGCCATCTGATAAAAAATAAAAATTTAATTAAAGTAATATTATAAAATGTAGGCAACAGCAAAGCATTTATATAAGCATCTATAGTAGAAGTAAATTAATTAAGGATGAAATAGCTTTCTCATAAAGTAGTTAATTCGATAATAATGATAATAATAAATTATTTAAAAATCTGTAATAATAGTAATAATAATAACAGCAACAATAAATAACTAATACAAATGAAGAGCAACTATCTATTTAAAAATCTATTGATTGTTACTAAAGAGAAAACTATTATAAAATAATAATACACTTCCTATCAATTAATAAATACTCTAAAATAAAAAATAAGAAAAGCTATTTTGATCAAAACTAAATAAACTATTAAAAATCTAACTATAAATAAAGGTATTTAAATTGTAGTTTACAATAAGTATTAAGTGAGAAGAAAAATTTATTAATTTAGCTTCTATCATGAGAATATCCTATCAAAGCCATTAATATTTTTACTATTTATTTACAATAAAATAAATTACTTACTTTTTACAATTAAAATGAAGAGTAATTATATTCTTAATAGTTAATTATTATCCTTTAATTGAATGGAATCATTGCTCTTGAATTTATAGTTAATATTTATTTTATATTTATAATTATTCTGACTATTTTAAAAAAGCAAAATAGCAAGATTTTTAAAGTGTTCTTAAATCAAGAAGATATGCTATTTTAGCTGATTAAATAAACGATTAAATAATTATTATTTGTGTTCCTAGTAAAAAAGTATTCTTTCTTTCTTGGAATTCTATTATTTTATGATTTAGTGTTTGTAAAGAAATCTTAAATATAACTTTTAATATTTTGTATTTTATTTTTAAAATATTGGATTAATTTAGATCATTTATAAAATTAAAATTCTATTTGTACAGTAATTGCATTTTTATACTAGTTTTGATTATAAATTAAAAATCTTTATTTAGATAATTATAGAGATTATATATTTATAAAATTATTATTAGTTTGTAAATTAAATGTAAAAATAAATAAGTTATCCATACTATTTATTATACACTATTTCCCTTATTTTAATATTAGTAACAAAAAAATAAGAATTATGAATCAAAGGAAATAACTAGATAACGAAAAAGTATAAAGGTAAAAGAGAAAATAAGAGTAGATTATTTAGATTAATAGGGATAGATAGATTACTTAAAATTTAAATAGAAATAAATAAATTTCCAACTCAACCTAATTAATTCTTTATTATTTATTCATCTATTAAAATCTGTTCAGATTTTATAAGTATATTTTTATTTAAGTAAATTATTTGAAATTAAAAACTAAAGTTATTTTTTGAATCAAGGTTTTATAAAACTGGGTACTATTTGAGGAAGGATTGAGGTAATTAATTTCTATCAAACATAATCTCTATTATTTTAAATTTATAAAAAAAAATAACTTAGTAAAAAATAATACTGTTATAAATCATGGATTCAAATATTTATTAAAAAGTAAACCTATTATAAATATCATTTCACTTAAAAATTATTTAATTTTCATATTAAAGTATATTGAAGAAAAATATAATAAAGACAATAGAAATTTTCATTTTGAGTAAATAAGTTTTATCTTATAAGTGAACCTCAAAAATAAAAAGTTTATTTTTAAAAAAAAATAGGAGTAGGACTGTTATTGGAGATTTTGGTGCTTAGAGTATAGGATTTGCATTAGGAAATTGTTCATTACTTACTACATTAACTCTTGATTTAAAGTAAATTTAATATTATTAATATTTTCCTCTTTACTATTTTTATTTTCTATTTTTTTTTTCTTAATTAATTATTTAAATGTTAAAGGTATAATAGCATTAGTCATAAAGGTGTTTCTAGTCTAGGGTCTGAATTAAGAAAGTTCTCATAACTTGTAACATTAACTCTTGATTTAAAGTAAATTTAAAATAATTTTTATTTCTTTCATTAAATCTTTATTCTCACTATTATGGGATTTTTACTTAACTCTTAAAATATGTAGCCAAAATAATATTGGAAATATAGGTGCCTGCTGTTTAGGATCTGGATTAGGGAATTGTTAATAACTTACTACACTAACTCTAGGCTTGTCGTAAGCTTATGATAAAAATAATTTATTTCACTCAGATATTTTATAATTAAATTTATAAATATAAAGGTACAATAAAATTAAAGATATGGGTGCTTGTGGCTTAGGATCTGGACTAGGGAATTGCTAATAACTTACTAAATTAATTCTTCATTTGAAGTAAATTTTATTTTATTATGTCAGCTAAATCATTTCTTAATAAATTCCTTAAATATAAAAGATACAATTCCATTTGTGATTTAGGGGCTTAAGGTTTATCATCTGGGTTAGGAAATTGCTCTTAAATGACTTCTTTATTTCTAGATTTAAGGTAAATCTAAAATAGTTTCTATTTTATACCATTTTTAATATTTTCTTTATTTTTTCTTAAATTTATTTCAAATATAATAGGGTTAATAAGGTTTAAGAAATAGATTTTAGTGGTTTAGGGAAAGGAATAACAAATTATTCATAACTGAATACACTAACTATCAAATTATATAGAAAAAAGTTGTATTTAGATTTTCCTTTTATTTTTATTCTCACTATAATTTATTTTTTATTTAATTAAATTTTAAAAGTATTGAGGTTATTTAAGGTCTATTATCAGGATTAGGAAATTGTTCACAATTAACTACATTATCACTTGACTTAAAGTAAATTTAATAATAATATTTTCTATTTGATATTTACAGTATTTTGATTATTTTTTATTTCACTCATTAACAATAAAAGTAATCATTAGATTGGAGATAATGGTTGCCGTAGTTTAGGATCTGGACTAGGAAATTGCTCAAAACTTACTACAGTAACACTTAACTTATTGTAAATCTATCATTATTTTGATATATTTCTCTCTAATTTGTTTATTTACCTCATTTAAAATAAAGTTTAAATAAAATTAAAGATGAAGGTGCTCAAGGTTTAGGATTAGGATTAGGGAAATGTTCTTACCTGTAAACACTAATCCTCAATTTATAGTAAATTTAATAATATTTTCTACATATTTATTACATTTGAAATTATTTATTTATAATTAACTATTTATATGTAAAAGCAATAATAATATTCGTCATTAAGGAGCTATAAGTCTAGGGTTTGGATTAAGTTAATGCTCATAACTTTCTACATTAAATCTTAATTTAAGGTATTTATTTCTTCCATTTATATTATATCTTTTTAATTCAATAAATATAAAAGTTCAAATTATATTAATGATTCAGGTGCTCGTGGTTTAGTATCTGGAATAGGAAATTGCTCTTAACTTACTACATTAGCTTTACATTTAATGTAAATTTAATATTATATTTTTATTCTTTTTCTTATTGATTTCTTAATTAATTCATTTTTACTTTTATTTAATTCTATTTCATAATTATTTTCTCTTTTTTATTTTATCTAACTAATTCTTTAAATTTAAAAGTTACTCTAATGTTCCAGATTATTTTATTTACGTTTTAGGATATAATATAAGAAATTGTTCCAAATTGACTACACTAACCCTTAATTTTAAGTAAATTTAATATAATCTTTAATTTCTTCTTTAGCTTTATTTTTAAATCCTTTAAATATAATATCAGTTGTGACTTTATATATTGGTCGTACTTTGTTTAATTAAATAAATTAAAAAGATTGGTAAAGACTTTTGTTACTCATTGATAGTAAAATATTAAATTTAAATGCCTTATATATAGTATAAAATGGGGGACCTAGCGCAAAACCCAAAATTCCCTATGACTTGCCGTAGGAATTGCAATTAAATTGCAATTCCTACGGCAAGTCATAGGGAATTTTGGGTTTTGCGCTAGGTCCCCCATTTTATACTATATCCTTATCTTAAATTATTATTTACAACTAAAATAACTAGATGACATTCCTTTGAAAAATAAGTTAAATAACAAAAGCGTAACTCACAATTACATGATAATAATAATAAATTAATTAATAACCAAAATTAAATATTTCTCGTTTATATGAATTTATTTTAGTAAGAGTTATCGGGAATAAACTAGCTTTGAATGAGATGAATTAAAAACTATTACAATATATTTATGTTTATTTTAGAAATAAATTTTTCTTTTTCCAATTCCTATTTCCTCTTAATTTTATCTTCATCTCTGACATCCTCCCAAACTGTATATGGCTCATCTCTATATAGCGTTTCAGTAACATCTTCAGAGATTTAATTAGTGTGCCCATGATTATCTAATTTCATTTGATGATAACTCAATATACAATTAGACCTTTTGAGATTAAATTTTTCTTTTATAATAATTGTCTAAAGTAATTGCAAAAGATTTTTCATAGTAATAAACTTTTAAGCAACTAAATAGATACAATTTATAGATGTAAGTTTTATTATTTGAAAAAAATAACCTATTTAATTAATTATTTTACAGAATTAATAAATCCTTTGAAGAGTAGTAACTAACAAGCTGGTTTTTTTTATTGGTTGAGGATAAATGAATTAATATAAATAAACAAATCTTACAATTTTATAAAAAGAATAAAATGAATAATTGCATGATCTATAAATAATAGTTATAATAGCTAACAATATTAGATCTATAATATATTCCTTTATATTTATCAAATCATAAAAGAAAAAAAAATTAAATAGATTAGAGAAAATTTATTTTTAAAGAAAGAGACAAAAAATAATCGTACAACCGCAATATTTAATAAGTAAAATTTTTAATAAAAATATAAAACATAATGTTAAATGTAAAAGAGGAAATCTTTTTGGAAGACTTATTACTACAAGAAGTTACTCTCCATTTCTTAAATTAAAATGTAGCCAAATTTTTTCAACTTCTCCTTCAATCCTAAATCTCTATCAAATATGTGCTCATTATGCATTAGATATAGCTATGTGTTAGCAGAAAAATCATAAAGTAGCAAATAGAGTAAGGAAAACAGAAATGAATACAAGGAGTGAACCATTACTAAAACTAGCTTCGCATGCAATACCATCAGTAACTGCAATAGGTTTAGTAGAATCGCATATGTTACAATCTGTATCTGTCCAAGCTGAGGTTTTGGAGCAATCTACTGCAACGCAAGCAGTAGTACCTGTATTAGAGTAAGGTTTATTGGTATCACAAGCATTGCAATCAGCATTAGTCCATCCTGATGTCTTAGAACAATCAACAGTAGTACAAGCAGTAGCACCAGCATTAATGTATGGTTTAGTGGTATAGCATGTATGACAATCATCATTGGTCCACCCTGAAATCTTAGTACAGTCAACAGCTTGACAAGCAGTGGAACCTGAATTAGCAAAAGGTTTACTATTATCACATGTATTGCAATCAGAATTTGTCCATCCTGAAATCTTAGCACAATCTACTGCAATACAACTAGTATTATCGGCTTTAGCATAGGGTTTAGTGTTATTGCAAGTATTACAATCAGCATTGGACCATCCTGATGTCTTAGCACAGTCAACTGCAATACAAGTAGTGGCACCTAAATTAGCAAAAGGTTTAGTAGTATCACATGTATTGCAATCAGAATTTGTCCATCCTGAAATCTTAGCACAATCTACTGAGATACAACCGGTATTATCAGATTTAGCATAGGGCCTAGTGTTATCACATGTATTGCAATCAGCATTTGACCATCCTGATATTTTAGCACAGAAAACGGCAAGACATTAACTAGAATTGGGACTAGAGTAGGGTTTAGTAGTATCACATGTATTGCAATCAGCATTGGTCCAACCTGATGTCTTAGAGCAGTTAACATCAATACAAGAAGTTCCATCCGGATTAGCATAAACTGCACTCAGACCAGTAGGACCAGGACAGGATGCACAGATGTTATTTGTTAAACCACTAGTGGCTTTCTTATCACAATCATTTATTCTGCATTAACTAGAATCAGCACCAGGTTCCCATTAAGCAGTTCCACCTGATCCTACTCCTCCACAATCTGAAAAACAACTAGTACTTGTGCAAGTAATATCATTACCAATAGCCATGCCTAAAGAAATACACACAATTAAAGATAAAGCAATAATAACTTTAATACTCATTTTTTTAAAACCTATGTTTTATATTATTTTTTTACTTATTTTAATTTTAAATTTAGATTTTTATGATTAATTTGAAATTATATTTATGAATGAGTGGGGAGGTTTTAAATATATCTAATGAAGTAAATTTTAGTGCTAAATTCCTTTTTCGTAATTACCTTTTTCTTCATTTCGAAGTGTAATTATTAATTGAGTAAGTATAAATCCCTACCCAATGGAGACAATTTTATAGAAGCAAGACTACTTCATTTTCATCTTCCACTTATTTAAATTCTGAATGAGAGTTATTTTTAAATATTTTAAACCTATGTCATAGTAGTCTGTAGACCTATTCAAATATCTGTTCTATTTATTATTGAATAATGTCAGAATTATTATCTGTTTTGGTAAAGACAATTTAAAAACAAAATTGATTGTTGATAAAATTAAATAAATTCAATAGAGATAAATTCTACTAGTATTTATTTTATTGAATTAAATGGAGACAAAACAAGTTTGGAGTTTTCTTGAATCCGTAAAGAAAAGATGGTCCCTATTTGCAGCAAAAGTCTTTTTTAAAAAAAACATGTTAATTTTGCAGGAAATATTTCCTTACAACTCGAATAGTAGTTTTAATTTAACCAAATTATTGTAAGGGTAAATATAAATTCAGGTACTTACAGGCTATTTTCTACAATAATTTACATTGTAATTATTAAGGAATTATCGAAAAGCTCTTAAGTGAGTTTTATTTAGAAAAGCTCTTAAATGAGTATTAAATAAAACTATTAAAAAAGAATAACAATATCATTTTAAATAGTATTAAAGAATTCTTCAGTAAATTCTTTTTAACTATTGACAGAGGATTCTTTTTTAGGGAAAACCTATTTTATTTTTATTTAGGTACAAATTATATCAGATTCTATTGCTTCATTTTAAAGCAGAGTTAGATTCTATCCTAATAGATTCCACTAAATTAAGCAAAGATAAAACAGGATTCAAGTGAGTTATTTTGTATTTTTATTAAAGATTGTAAGGTAAAAAATCGTAATATATAGAAGAAAATATTTAGTTACACTAAGAAATGTTCAATCAAAAATTTTTATGTTAAAGCATTAAAAAATAAATCTAAAAGAATTCATCTTTTTTCTAATATGAGCTTTTAAATATTTAAAAGATTTCATGATTCTCCTGTTTTACAGTATTTTACTAATAGTAGAATTAAATTTTTCTTAACTCAAATTTAACTAAATTTCTAATAAGAATCTAAATGAATCTTGATCTGCTTTTAAAGTGCTTTTTTTATAGTTAAAATTATATTTTACTAATAAGATAAATATCAAAGCTAAAGAAACTTTTAGAAATCTTTATTATCTTACTTTGGGTCAATAGTACAAAATTAATTTCCTAATTAATCTGTAGTAAACTTGTTAGGTGTGAGGCTAAATAGTTAAATTAATAGTTTGATGCTTAAGTGTATTTTCCAACAAAAGAAAGTGTCATATGAAAGAATATAGAAGCTAGATTTTCTAAGAAAGCTAAAAAGCTTAATATAAATAAATAACATTTTAAAGTTAGAAAATTTTGGGATGGTATTACAGAGTTTGAATTCATATTTTTATTAATTAGATCTATTATGAATATTTTTAAAAACGTTTTTTATTTCATTAAGAATAGAAAATTGAATAAATTAAATCTAAATATTAATAACTTGAGTGAAAAAATTTTAAGTTGTCAATTTGATAAGATTTTTGATAAATTATTTGCTTAATATTTAAAAAAATCTAATTAACTATGAAGCACTAATTTCTTCAAAAAGTTTAGTTACAGAGAAAGTAATAGACCAATTAATTGTTAGTTATCTCTTTAAATCATAAAATAATGATGATTCGTTTAAATTTCAGGATACAAGTTGTATTTGGTAGTCCTAATGATGAATGTATGTAAAGATAGAAATTAATGATATCAAAATTTAATACCCTTAATAAATTAAAAAACAAACACTTAATTAAATTGCTACTCATAAATGAGGAAGAAATATAATCATATAAATAAAGAAGCTGGTTTTGAGCTTATGTATTAATAGCAGTAAGGAAAATGAAGGTAGTTATAATTAGAAGTGCTGCTTTGGATATAATGGAATAAATAAACAAAAATATTTTATTAAAAATAGAATAATTTAAGAGAGAGAGATCTATTTATATTTAATAAGTTTGGGTGAGAGAAAATAAATTAGAAGAAAAACAACTTTATTTAAACTCACAAATTAAAAGATTAATGTATTATTGAAAAATTTTTCTTCTTCTTTATGTAAAAAAATCATTTATAAGTATATAATTGTGTAAATCTAACAAAAACGAGGATGTTAATGGGAATAAATGCGGTATAATTAGGTATTGCATTACTTACTTTAAAAATGTTATTTTAAAATGGGATTATTTAAATGAAAAATGTTAGAGAGAGTATGTATGTAAGGTAGGTAGAAACATAATTAAATTATAACACTAAGAAACTATAGCCTTAAATTGTCTCCTCGATATTAAAACAAGAATGTTGCTTATTTTCTGATAAATAAGAAAGTTTTCTTTTGTAATTAAGAAAGCAAAATTGTAAAAATATTAATTTAATTTCAGGAAGGAAGGAATTAAAGGGAGAAAAAATTAATAGGATATTTATTAAGTTTTTTTTCTTTCTATATATTCTTATTTTCTATTGCGAAAACCAAAAATATAAGTTCAAGCATAGGATTCTCCCCTGAAAATTTATTTGAATTTTGTAATGAAACAACTGTCTGCCTAAAGTGGACAAAATTTTTCTTAATAAATTTTTTGTTATATAAAAATAAAGAATGAGTATATATTATTTAAGTAAATATTGAAGAAGATTCCTTCTACTACTATAAATATTTAGACATTAGTTTTTAAGAATCTATCTCCACCAATTAGATAGTTGTAAGTAAGTAATTATTAATTACTCCTATCTAAAGTTTTCTGGCTATTCAAATTAAGCGGATAATATCAGTATAGGAGGATTCTAATAAATTAGTAGATTATATTCAATAACTATTATTATCCTAGCTATAAATTTCTTACTAATATCAAATTTATAGTTTATATGCATTTAAAGATAGTATTATTTTTTGTTCATTAAGACAAAAACCACTATTATATATTGTTTTGCCCTTCTTATATTAAAGAAATATATTAATAATTTACTTCTACTTAGTTAATTATTACTTCTATATAATTATTTTTATTTGAATGAATATTTAATTAGGATATTTTAGCATTATAGCTACTATTACTATAGAATTATACCGACAAAAGCTCGTTGGTTATAAGGTATTATAGTTTTTTCGGCTTCTAATCGAATATCTATCCTTTTAAAAAGAATATTATTGCAAGTGTTATGATTAATCTTCCTGAATAATTTGATGTTTCTAAATAACCTCTTGAAATTAATTGCTATTGTTTTATATAAAGACTAACTGTAAACTATACAATAATACAATTCTTTCTTGAAAAGAAAGCATAAATATTTAAGATTTGTATTAATTCCTCTATTATTTTCTAAAATTTTATAACTTAATTTTCTGTTAACTGAATGTCTTACTATCAACAATAATGTTGAAATTAGTTAAGTTGGCTGTTAGTAATTTATGACTATATAAATTATTTATCATTCAGAAAATAAAAAATAATTTACTTAAACGTTTAACAATATTTTATAAAAATAAATCAATTATATTTAATTAATATTAATAAAATATATTTGAAGAGATTTAAATTTAGTACTATTAAATTGTAATACTTTAAAATTTAATTTTTTAACAAAATCCTATTAAATTTAGCTAATATTTAAATCCTTAAATAAATTACTTTGTTGCTAAATTTTCATTACTATATTACTCTAGAAAATGAATATAATGAATATGGAAATATTTTTTTATTAAAATAAAATAGATTTTTTTATTTATAAAAAATAAGATTACCTTTTAGAAATTTATTTTTTTTCATTCATATCTATTCATAAAATATAATTAATTTTAAATCGATGCTTGTATAATCCACTATTTTATCATAGAAAATATAAGGTATTATAAATTATATAAGCTTCTACTTTCATTCCCTTGAGAAAGCAATATTAACAAAGTATTATTTTTTATTAAATTTACTTTTCTTTCTTTTTTAAAACAAAAAAAATATAGCCGTTTGCTCTTGTTTAAAAAATATGTGTTTATTTTAGGTTTAATTTACAAACAAATTAATTTTTGATAGATTTATAAAAATTTGAATTTTTTCATGTATCTAAAGTATCTTATTTTTTAACTGAATCTCATTTGAAATCATAAATATTAGGAATATCTTTCAATCTGATAAACAATCAAAATTTAATTAACTTTTTTCTTAAGATTCATCAAAAATTAATATCTATTTATCTGTTAATTTCTTTCATCATTGTTCTAATATTAATTAAAAAATTTATTATTGTTTTTTACATGAAAATTTCTTAATCTCTTTTCAAGAGATGATTAAAAAAAGGCATATCTATTAATTAGAAAAAGTCAAACAATTAAACTTTCGACCTAATAGTCAGTCAAATGGAATTGATAAAACGAAGCAATAATAAAAGCAAAAGTTTTTTAAAACTAATCTTTAATGGTTAACAAATAGTTTTTAATACTTCATAGTTACTCGGTCCATCTTTAGCTTTATCAAGTATGATGCATTTGCTTAATATATGGGCACATATAATTCAAATCATCATTACTCTTTGGATCCCCCAATAGATAAAGCAATCCTTTCAACTTTTTCAAGTTTTTAACATATCGCACAAGTTTTAAAGCGTATTACAACTCCATTCCTAAGATTATTTTAGGTTGAGTATATTTCAATCGAAGTCCTCTAAAATTGATATTATTATTCTTTTAGAGAGATTAGCTTTTGTCTGTAGAAGAAGATCAGCTTTGCTATTAGAACTCCTAGCTCGATTACTGCTAATATAGGTTACTTTTTATGTATCGTTTATTAGTTTTTAAAGATTCTATAAGTATAGGTAAATGTGAGACTACCATCTCAAGAGAATAGTTTTACTTAAGATAATAATAGGTAATCTGAAAAGCAGCAGACAAATAGAATGATCTAAATTAATCAGCAATACAAAAGAGAAGTAGATACTATTAAGTTATAATAATCTAAGACAGAGAAGATAATCTGAAGAGAGAAATAGATAATCTAATAGAATCTATAAACTTAATAACAGAGAAGAAAGTAGATTTTTGAGCTAAATTAATCTAAGAAAGTAGATGATTAAATAATCTAAGAGAACTTATAATTCAAAAAGAGAATGAAAGTAGACATGAGGACTATCATAATCTTGTAAAAGTAGAAAATGCTTGAGAAACAATACTATTTAAAAAAATAATAAAACTAATTGAAAAAATATTTTAAAAATTAATCATCTAATATCTAATGATAAAAGTAAATAATATTAATTAAAAACAAATTATGAAAAACCAAAAAGAATTGAATGAAAAAAGAAAAAAAATAAATAAAAATTCATTAAATTGAACATTAAAAAGATAAACAATAAGTAAAATCAAAAATAAAAAATGAAAAAATAATTAAGTTAAAAAGAAAAGAAAAATAATTAATTTAAGTATATTAGAATAGATTATTTATTTTAACAAATACATCTATTTTTTTATTATACTAGATTAAATAAACCCTTTTAATTTATTATACTAGATTAAATAAACCCTTTTAATTTATCTATTACCCCTTTCATATTTTACAATTTTTATTTTTATATTAACTTAGAATAAGGAAATTTATTAATAGATTTTTGTTTAATTTTAGTGCAATTTTTTTCCAAAAATTTATATGTACATTCATTTTTATATTAAAAGATATTAGACTTAATAAATTATATAAACTTATATTTTCATTCCCTTGTGAAAGGAATATTAACAAAGTATTATTTTTTATTAAATTTACTTTTTTTTCTTTTTAAAACAAAAAAATATAGCCGTTTGCTCTTATTAAAAATAAGTGTGTTTACTTAAGGTTTAATTTACAAACAAATTAATTTTTGATAGATTTATAAAAATTTGAATTTTTTAATGTATCTAAGCAGTATCTTAATTTTTTAACTGAATCTCATTTGAAATTATAATTATTGGGAATATCTTTCTATCTGTTAAATAATCAAAATTTAATTAATTTTTTTCTAAAGATTCATCAAAAATTAATATCTATTTATCTGTTAATTTCTTTCATCATTGTTCTAATATTAATTAAAAAATTTATTATTGTTTTTTACATGAAAATTTCTTAATCTCTTTTCAAGAGATGATTAAAAAAAGGCATATCTATTAATTAGAAAAAGTCAAACAATTAAACTTTCAACCTAATAGTCAGTCAAATGGAATTGATAAAACGAAGCAATAATAAAAGCAAAAGTTTTTTAAAACTAATCTTTAATGATTAACAAATAGTTTTTAATACTTCATAGTTACTCGGTCCATCTTTAGCTTTATCAAGTATGATGCATTTGCTTAATATATGGGCACATATAATTCAAATCATCATTACTCTTTCGATTCCCGCAATAGATAAAGCAATCCTTTCAACTTTTTCAAGTTTTTAACATATCGCACAAGTTTTAAAGCGTATTACAACTCCATTCCTAAGATTATTTTAGGTTGAGCATATTTCAATCAAAGTCCTCTAAAATTGAAATTATAATTCTTTTAGAGAGATTAGCTTTTGTCTGTAGAAGAAGATTAGCTTTTGTCTGTAGAAGAAGATCAGCTTTGCTATTAGAACTCCTAGCTCGATTACTGCTATTATAGGTTACTTTTTATGTATCGTTTATTGGTTTTTAAAGATTCTATAAGTATAGGTAAATGTGAGACTATCATCTCAAGAGAATAGTTTTAATTTAAGATAATAGGTAATCTAAAAAGTAAAAGTATGGTAAACTAAGATAGTTAAGCTAATCTCATGAGAGAAATAGATTGACCTAAACTAATCTTCTAAAAGAGAAGTAGATACTATTAAGCTATAATAATCTAAGACAGAGAAAATAATCTTAAGAGAGAAATAGATTAATCTAAGAGAATCTGTTATCTTAAGAAGAGAACAAAAGTAGACTATTGAGCTAAATTAGTAGATGATGAAATAATCTAAGAGAACTAATAATTCAAAAAGAGAATGAAAGTAGACATGAGGACTATCATAATCTTGTAAAAAATAGAAAATGCTTGAGAAACAATACTATTTAAAAAAAGAATAAAAAAAAAATGAAAAAAACATTTTAAAATTAATTATCTAATGACAAAAGTAAATATTATTAATTAAAAAGAAATTATGAAAAACTAAAAAGAATTGAATGAAAAAAGAAAGAAAAATATAAAGAAAATTCGTTAAATTGAACATTAAAAAGATAAACAATAAGTAAAATTAAAAAGAAACAAAAGAAAAATAATTAAGTTAAATACTTGTTTATTATTTTTTCTTAATAAATAAATATATATTCAGAGATAAAAGAAATCAATAAAAAATTAAATGAAAATAATAATGATTATTCTTTAGCTTAATTTTAAGAAAGAAAATTGATTTAGTCTATTGATGATGATTTATTCATCCATTTTTAAAAATTTCTAAAATAATATTTCTTTATTTGATTCTTTAACTTCTTAATTTGAATGGTAATAGATTTATTTATAATTAGATACTTTTAGTTAAAAAAGTAGTAAAGAAAATATTTATTATTAAGAATTAACTTTTATATTATTTTCTTTTTTATAATTGAAAAATATATTTTCTATGTTTATTTTGGGCTTTTAATTAATAGATCTTTATAGGAAGTAAAAATAAAATCACCTTTTTTAAATCTAACTATAATAGAAATTTTAACTTTTAAAAGCTATAATCTTTTGTGATTATTAAATATATCAGCTTTTAAACAATCATAATTTAATACTTTTTCTTAAAATCTTACGTCAAAAATTAATAATATTATGTTAATTTAATTTAGTAATTATTCTGGAAGTCAATCAGTTCTATCTGTTAATGTTATTATTGATGAATTTACTTTTTCTTAATTTATGAAAAACTTAAAGTTAAATAACTAACAAAATAAAGCAATAAGCTAGTAAACATAGAAATCATAGAAAATGGGATTGATAAGACGAAGCAATAACAAAAGCAAAGTTTTTTAGAATAAATAATCATAGATTATAAGTTTTTCATACTTCATAGTAACTCGGTTCATCTTAAGCTTTATCGAAAATGATTATATTTGTTTTATTATGGGCATAATAAATTCAAATAGTCATTACTCCATCCATTCCTACTATAGGATAAAGCAATACATTCCATTTTTTAAATTTTTAACATACCCAACAAATTTTAAAGCGTAGTACAATGCCATTAAAAAGATTTAACATGTTTTAGCTTTTAGAAAATAATAAAGCCCTTAAATTAGCAAATTCTAATGGTTATTTATTGAGCTAATGAAAACTTCTTAGTTGATGTTATTGGATCTTCATCTTATATCTATTTAGGTAAATTACTAATTTCTATATCAAAGTTTTGTTGTACCTTAGAGGAATAGGTATTAATTATATGAGGAGATGGACAAAGATATTATATGGGGTTGACTTACTATCAATTTAGGTTAATTTTACTTATTTCTTTAAAAATTTTGTTTAGAATAGAAAAATAGATAAAGACCATATTGATCTTAGAAAAGTGCTTATTGTAGCTCAAAATTTAGTCAATCAAGGTCACTTTTACATATAACTTTTAAAATTTTGGTAAATCCTAGAGAATTATGTTTCAAATCATATAGAGGGTTAAAATGAGTGCTCAACTTACTATCAATTTAGGTAAATTTCGCCTATCTCTTTTAAAATGTGTTAAATATCATAAAATAGATATTTATTATTAAGAAGCTAGGTAAAGGTCTAAGCTAAATTGGGAATCTATTTAATATGTTAGGTAAAATTCAACTAATTCTTTAAAAATATATTTAAATCTAAGAATGATAGGGATATCCAAGATAGTTAGGACAATTAAGAGAGATAAAACAGGATTACTTTAAGATAATTTCTAATTTAAAAGAGAGAAGCAATTCAGACTTATAATTAGAAGCTTAATGGAAGCCGGGTAATAAGAAATGTAAGGTAAGGAAGAGATATATGTGTAATTTAAGAACATTTAAGTAATTATAAGAAAGATGATAACTATAAAAATAAAATATTATATAAAAAGAAAGAAATATTCATTTTAAAATTAAATTTTATAGATGTTTAGCATAAAGTGACCCACAAGTGTTTGATATATTTTTGATTAAATTTTAAATCATTATCAAATACATAGACAATAAATGAAAGGGTTATATTATGTAAAATATCAATAAAAAGATAAAAGGAAATAATATTGAGTTAAAAATGAAATAATAATAAATATTAATTTCATAAAGAAAGAAAAAGATAAAATTCGTTAAAAAAATATTAAATTGAAAAGAAATACATTAAATCATCAAACAATCAAAACAAAAAAAGATAAAAAGAAAAGATAAAAAAATTATTAATTTTCTAATAAATTAATACAATCACAAATTAAAAAATTTTCTTAATTACTTGGGTGATTTTATTTAGATTTTGTCAATTTAATATTCATTTAGGAGTTGAAGCTATTTTTAAAATTAGTTAAAGGATATCAAAGACAATTCTTTTTAGTTATTTGTATTAAAAAAGAAAAATTAATATCAAATAATTATTAAAAAAGATATTATATTAATTTAAATTTACTAAAATAATAGCTTATATATAAATATATTATCATATTGTTTGGTTAGTATTTTTAATGGATTTTATAACGTTTAATTACAAAGTATTTTTAAAAGAAATAAGTTTTGAAAATTTCTTTATCAGATCAATTGAATATTTTTGAAAGAATATCAAAAAATAAATAAACTATTTAAAGATTAACCATTTATAAGTAAATTATTAAATAAAAATATCTCCTCTTCCTTCCTTTCTTTTTTAATTAATAAATAGGTAGAAGTAATGAAGAAAACTTTGCATAATAGAAACTAACAAATGATTATTTTTAGAAAATCTTAGAAATATCTAAGTTTTATTATTCTCCTCTTCATAGCCCTTTTCAAATCGAGGAAACTCCCTCATTAAGAGTTATTAGATTGAAGAATTTTGATATTTTCCCTTATAATAGAGATTATCATTATTTAGTAGAAAATGCTGATTAAGAAGAGTATAATAGAGAGAAAGTATTAATTAATTTAGATAGAATAAAATTAATATTATTTTTTGAAAAGCCCTATTTATTTTCTTAATAAATAAAATAAAATGCTATATTGCTTTTTCCATTTATACTATGTTTAACTTGAGGTAGTTTCTCCTATTAAATCATCTTGCTTTTTTTATTTTTTAATTGAATATAACAAATATTGCAATGTTAGTGATAAAAGCTGTAAATGATTTCTTCTTATTCCTAATATAAAAATCTTTCAATTGAATTTTATATTTGGATAGATATTTTCTTTATCTTGTAATAATAATAGTTCTATGTGAATATTTAGAATTAAAATAAAATAATTATTGTCTTTTTACAGAATGGTATTAATATTAATTAATTGCTAACTTACTGTTATTGTAATTTAACATTTTAAGTGGCTTAAATAGGAATTAGGCTGATGTATCCGTCAATCAAAAATCGATAAACTGATTTTTGTGAACTAATTTTATTATTTGTATTTAATTTTCTTTAATATTATTAATTATTAGAAAAAATAAGTCATTAATTCCATATCTACTTCCTATCAGATTTCTACCAAAGAAATTAATCAATTTATCCTTTTAATTTATTACTAATAGTTTTTTATTATATCTAAATAAAATTTAAAACTATAAAAGAAAGTTTTGCTTCTTTTTTAATTAAACTCCATGCAAATTGATTAGAGTAATTTTTTGAAAGAATGATTTTGAAATTATGTATCATAAATTAAAGTACTTCTTTAAATGAAATAAATAGATTAGATAAATCATCATATTTATACTGAATCTATTTATTTAACTTATTTTAGCACAATATTTATGATAAATTCTTAAAATTTGCAAATGTTCACACTTGAAAATAATTATAGACTGGAAGTAATTCTATTAAATTAAAGTATAGCTATTCTCTATTTTAAATTAATTTAAGTGAACTTTACTATCAATAAAAAAAATTTTCTTACAATTAAAAGCCAATCAAGAAAAATAAATCCAATTAATATTATATGATTTTATTTTATTTTAGAATAAGTATCATATAATTATTGATTTAAAGTTTAAACTATTAAAGAATATTATAAAAAATACAAAAAATTCACAAAAAATCTTTACTTTTGTTTGAAAAATATTTATTATTAGATCTTCAATACTTAACATATTAACTATTTAAAATGTTGATTTTATACACTAAGTATTTTATTTAAATACGATATGATATTTAAATGATAGATCTTACTTTTCTCTACCTAAATATAATAAATTTATTAGTAATTTCATTTGTTTCTTTAATAATTTAATAAAGAACTTTTTAAATAATTAGGTGAAAAATATTTTGTTTGATTTTTATTCTTCATTTATTTAGTTTTATTTCAAAAAAATTTCAATCAAAAATTCTTTTTACAGTTGTTAAAGCTCTGTGAAATCCTTTTCATGATAGTGATAAAGGTTATTTGCTGGAAACATTACTTTTTATGGCAACCTAATTTATCTGCTTCTTTGCTAATTTATTTTAAAGAAGAAGAGTTCTTCTTAAATCTTCTGTTAATATCTAAAATAAGGATACTGCATAATTACTTTCCTTTTCAAATTGAATTTAAGAGGGAATGTAAAAAATAACAAGCTGATTTTATTGATAGATGATATAGGAATTAAATAAACAAATTTTGCAATTTTAAAAAAGAATAAATTAAATGATCAAAAAATTATAGTTAATATTAACAATTTATTAGATTTCTTATGCTCTTCCTATTTATTTATCAAATCATATATAAAGGAGATGAAAATTAGATAGATTAGAGAAAATTGATTTTAAAAGAAAGAGATATAGAATAATCATACAAACTTTTTTACAAAAAAATAATTTGGAATGTTAAATGTAAAAGAGGAAATCATCTTGAAGGAGGGTTTATCACTTACTTAAGAAGAAGTTACCCCTATTTCTTAAATAAAATATTCTTCTTCAATCATAAACTTCTCTCAAATATCAGCTCATTTTGCATTAGAGATAGCAATGCATTAGCAGAAAATCATAGAGTAGTAATTAGAATAAGGAAAATAGAAATGAATACAAGGATTACACCGTTACTAGAACTAGCTTCGCATGCAACACCATCATTAACAGCAATAGGTTTCGTAGAATCGCATATGTTACAATCTGTATCTGTCCAAGCAGAGGTTTTGGAGCAATCTACTGTAACACAAGCAGTAGCACCTGCATTAGAGTAAGGTTTGGTGGTGTCACAAGCATTGCAATCCGTACTTGACCATCCAGATATCTTAGAGCAATTAATACAACCAGTGGTCGAAGTGTTCTTTTTATAACCCTAAGTATTACATGTAACACAATCGGAATCAGAAAAACCAGTTGTTTTAGCACAGTTAACATTAAGACAAGCAGTGCTACTGAAATTAACGTAGGGTTTAGTAGTATCACATTCATTGCAATCAGCATTAGTCCATCCTGATGTCTTAGAACAATCAATAGAAGTACAAGCAGTAGCACTAGTATTAATGTATGGTTTAGAGGTATCACATGTATTGCATTCAACATTAGTCCATCCTTATTTCTTAGTGCAGTCAACAGCTTGACAAGCAGTGGCATCAAAATTAGCGAAAGGTTTAGTAGTATCACATGTATTGCAATCAGAATTTGTCCATCCTTTTTTTTGAGAGCAATCAACTGCAATACAACCAGTATTATCAGCTTTAGCATAAGGTTTAGTGCTATCACAAGTATTGCAATCAGTGTTGGACCATCCTGATATCTTACTACAATCAATAGCAACACAAGAAGAATTATCTATATTAGTGTAGGGCTTAGTAGTATCACAAGTATTGCAATCAGCATTTGACCATCCTGAATTCTTAGCACAATC
>JH651251.1:325852-369635 GCA_000260095.1 Tetrahymena borealis | reverse complement strand
ACAGCAATACAACCAGTATTATCAAGTTTAGCATAGGGTCTAGTGTAATCACATGTATTGCAATCAGCATTTGACCATCCTGAATTCTTAGTACAGTCGATAGCAAGACATTAAGTAGAATTGGGACTAGAGTAGGGTTTAGTAGTATCACATGTATTACAGTCAGAATTGGTCCATCCTGAAGACTTAGCACAGTCAACCTCAATACACGAAAGTCCATTTGGACTAGCATAAATACTAAGACTAGTAGCACCAGGACAGGATTTACAAATGAAATTTGTTAAACCACTAGAGGCTTTCTTTTCACAATCGTTTATTCTGCATTTAACTGGACTTGTACCAGTTTCCCAGTAAGCCGTTCCACCTTATCCTAGTCCCCCACAATATGATATACAGTTAGTACTTGTGCAAGAAATATCATAGCCAATAGTAAGGCCTTAGGAAAGACACACAATTAAAGATAAAGCTATTATAACTTTATTACTCATATTTATAATATTTATGAATTTTTTCTTTTTTTACTCTTTTTTTATTTCAAATTTAGATTTTTATGATTAACTTAAAATTATATTTATGAATGAGTGGAGAGGATTTAAATGAAATTAAGTATATTTTAACGCTTTTTCGTTTTTCATTATTACCTTTTTCTTATTATTTCTAGTACGATTATTAATTAAGTATAGAAACTATCCCTACCCGCTATGGAGGCAATTTTGTAGAAGAGAGACTACTTCCTAGTCTTCTTCCACCTATTTAAATTCTGAAACAGAGCAATTTTTAATTATTATAAAAGTCTATCAGAGTATTTTGTAGAGGCATAAATGATAAAAAGATCCCTTTTCTTAGATTTTATCTTTATTTTATTGAATAATGTGAGAAAAAAATCTGTTTTTGTTTAAAGACAATTTAAATCAAAATTGATTCGACCAAATTAAATAAATTCGATAGAGATAAATTCTTCCAACATATATTTTATTGAATTAAGTGGAGACAAAGTAAGTTAATAGTTTTTATGAATCTGTAAAGTAAAAATGGCCACTACTAGCAGCAAAAATATCTTAAATTTGCAGGTAATATTTCTTTACACCTTGAATTGTAGTTTTAATATTACCAAATCATTTAATGATTAATATAAATTAAGAATGATACCTAAAGAAATAATAATTGAAGGTTTTAAAGGTGATTTTCTATAATAGTTTGCATAGTAATTATCAAGTAAATATCGAAATCTCTTGAGTAGGTAGGTATTAAATAAATGTTTTATAGAAGAGTAACAATATCATTTTAAAAAAATATAAAAGAATTCTTCAACCAAATTTTTTTAAACTATTGACAGGGGATCCTTTTTAGGGGAAACATATTTTATCTTTATTTGGAAACAAATTATATCAGAATCTATTGCCTCATATTGAGCTAAGTTAAATTCTATTCTAATAGATTCCACTAAATTAAGCAGAGACAAAACAGGATTCAAGGATTGTTTTTTATTTCTTTTAAAAATTGTAAGGTGAAAAATTTTAATATATCGAAGAAAATATTTTTTATGTTAAAACATTACAAATTTAAAAGAAAACATTTTTTTCTAGTGAGAGCTTCTAAATGTATAAAAGGCTTCCAATTTCTCCTATATTTTGCTAATAGTACTATTAATTTTTCTTAACTCTTTTAACTAATTTTCTAGCAAAAATTTGAATGAGTCTTGTACCCCTTTTAAGGTGTACTTTCTATAGTTAAAGTTAAGATTTTCTAATGAGATAAATATTAAAACTATGCAACTTTTAGTAATCCTCCTTAGCTTACTTTGGATCAATTTATGATTTAATAATCATTAATAGTACAAAATTAATTATTAATTAATATGTAGTAAGCTTGCTAAAGGAATGAGGCTAAATAATTAAATAACCACCTAAAGACCTACACCTCCCTCCCCCTTAAGCGTATTTACCATATTATCAAATGAAATAAAAGAAAGAATTATAGGATGTAGAAACTATATGATCAAAAACAAAAAAATGGAAATGGTTTCATTTTAATAAATAACATTTTTTAGATTAGAAAATTTTATAGAATTATAATTGAAATTTAAGTTTGTATCTATCATCAATATTCTTTAAAATGGTTTATATTTAGAAAGAATAGAAAATTAATAACTTAAATTTAAATATTAAATAGCTTGAGTATAAAAATTTAAAGTAGTCAATATTATAAGGTTTTTTATAAATAAATAAAATACATTGATATTTTAAAAAATCATAATTATTTTTAAGGTCCTAACGTCTTCAAAAAGTTTAGCAGTAGAGTAAATAATCACCCAATTTAATTGTTTTTTATCTTTCTATATCGTAAAATAATGATAATTAGTGTAAATTTTTGGATACTAGCTGTTTTCGTATTTAAGGTTGAATGTATATAAAGATAGAAATTAATGATATCAGAATTTAATATCCTAAATAAATTAAAGTGTAGTCTCCCTTTTAAATTACTTCTCAAAAAATTATCAGATAAATAAAGAATCTAGTTTTGAGTTTATGTATAATTAACAGCAAGGAAAATGAAGATAGTAAATTTTAGAGGTACAGTTTTGGATATAATGTAATAAAAGAAAAAAATTTTTTAATCTAAAATAATTTTAAGAGAGAGATATATTTAGGTGAGAGAGAATAATAAAATTATTTTAAAACGAGAATATTATTTGAAAATGGGATTATTTTGTAGAAAGAAAAATATATGTTAGAAAGAGTAAGTAAGGTAGGTAGAAACATAATTAAATTTTAACAATAAGAAACTATGTAAATTGTCTCCTCAATATTAAAATATTAACGTAAGAATGAGGTAATAATTTTCTAATAAAAAATAGAAAGTCTTCCTTTGTAATCAGGAAAGCAAAATTGTAAAAATATTAATTTAATTTGACAAAGGAATTAAAGGGGGAAAATTTGTAGGATATTTATTAAACTTTTTTCTTTCTATTTATTCTTATTTTCTATTATCAAAACCATAAATTTAAGTTCAAGCATATGATTCTCCCCTGAAAATTGATTATTATCTCTTAATTAAACATCTGTCTGCCTAAAGTGGGCAAAATTTTTCTTCTATAGAATCTCCCTATTAGATAGGTATGACGGTAACAATAATTGTAAAAATAAGTTATTCTACTCCATAAATTTTAATGAATATTTTGAATAAGTTTAAGATTTTATTTGCACTAAAATTTAAAATTTAATAAGTGTTAGTCATTATTAAATAACTTTGAAAACAAAATTATGTAATTAAATGTAAAAATACGCTTGAATATAGATTTGTAAGCTAAAGTACTTATCTGTTAATGTTTGATTAATTTAACTACCTAATTATATTATATCTTAACTATTTATTTGTTTAAAAATAACTCCTCAGTCCTTAGAGTTACAGAAATATTCCTTTATTATTCTTCTAGTTATCTCCATTAATATTCAAGTAAATTCATTCATTCTTGAAGTTTTAATTCTCATCATAGAAATTTAATCAGAATAAGTCATAGGATGTTATCTTCTTTAGCTCATTAGGTATTAATTGTCCATTATTTGTTTTATATAGAGCAGCTAATTCATTAATATCATCCTTGTCACCATCTATTCACTCTCCATCTTCAAACAGAAATGGTAGAATGCAGTCTATAAAAAATGTCTTAGAAATTATTGAACTCGTGAAAGGTTACTTCTTTTTTAAAAGTCTCTTTGAATTTGATAAATTTAAATATCACTGCTTTCTTTTAATATGTGTGCTTACCTGCATCTTGTTAATGAAAATAGCCTTATTCTTCATTTATAAAGTAGAAAATTATGTTTTATTTAATAGTTTTTTCATATGATTTATTTCCTAAAACTATTCTTATTTACTCTATTTCTTTCTAATTTATAAATTTGTAAAATTATATTAGTAATCAATAGAATAATTCTATTAAATCAATTCCTTTTGTTTATTAGGAATTATGCTAGCTATAAATATTATATTTAGAAAAAAATTCTTATCACTATAATATATAGGTGTATTATAAAAAAATATCATTTTTTTAAACTTGGAAATAGGTGTACATTTAGCATTTTTAGTATATGGTGTATATATATCGAAAGTTTCCCATAATTATATTTTAGATTTTAATCTTTCCAGGTTTCTTTAGCTTTAAATTGTTTTGAAAGAAAAAAAATAACACATCTAAGTATTCTTTTATATAGTTAATTTTTCATTAAAAATCTTTTCTTTTGTTTGAAAAATATTTTTTATTCGATCTTCAATACTTATTAGATTAACTATTTAAACAGTTGAATAAGCACTTTATTAATAAAATAAATCTAATATAATTGAATATTGAAAAAAATATTGACAACTTTATTTTATAATAAATCTAATTTTAAAAATAACAAAAAAAATAAAATTTAACAAGCTTATTTTAACTAATGAAATAAAATATATAATATGCATATTAGGCAGTTTATACATATAAAATTGGGTTTAGTAGCATCGCATAAAGTACAGCTGGCCTTTACCTTACCAAATGTCTTTTTGCAGTTAATGCAAGTGTTATCTGTAGTTTACTTTTTAAAGTAAATGCAACAAGTAACATCCTCACCACAAGAGCTACCATAATATGAAAAGTTTCTGATAGTTAGTATTAAATCCATCTTAATTATACGAAGAACAGTGAGTAGTATTATCACCGCGAGATATTCCTTAAGATGAGCACTTTCTTATACACTTAGTGGTAGTTCAATCTTATTCATAATCAGAACAATTATCAGAATAATCTTCCTTACCATATGAATTCGTGGCAAATGTATGACAGTCAAAATAAGTATATGAAGAACTATCTAACTTATAGGATGAAAAATGAGAAGTATCATCTCCACAAGAATCTTTAAATTAAAAAATGATTAAATTATTAATTACCCTTCTTTATCTATCTGTTTACAAAATGAAATGCTAATTTAAATTAAAATTTTATTATGATAGGTAATAAAGAATTAAATTTGGAATTAATTTTAAATTATTAACAAAGTAAAAAAAATTATCCAAAAATCCAAATGACCAAAAGCTCCATAATTTTAAATAGATCTTTTCATAGAGCCATTTATTAGCTATTTATTAACAAGAAAAAATATTTGAAGAAAAAGAAGAAAATGAATGCTTAAATTAAGCAAATTCTCTATTAATTTTTAAGATTTTCTCCTTCACAATTTTATTATATAAAAAATATTTTAATACATATTTAATAGATTTATTTATTATAATTATTGAATCAATTAAGTGTAGTAGAACTTCTAAAGTTATTTCCTTATTCTTCTTCTTTTTCTGCTATGGAAATACTTTATCCTTCTAAGTTAAATCCAACGTAGTAGGATTTAAAGACTATGTAACTTAGATTGATCTAATCAGTGAGTTTAGGATTTGCTTTAATCAAAAATATGTGTTGGGTAGATCTGTAATATGGATGAGTATATTAAGATGGCTTGATAATTAGATTGAATTAAGAATTATCTTTTGTAAGTAAAGTTAATTTAATAGGTTACAGCTTTTCAATAGAAGGTAATAAAACAATATCATTTTTAAAATAAGGATTATAGTTATTCTAAATACCTTATTCTTTAAACATTTAGATTATATCATCGAAGACTTTCTAAGGCACTTGAATATAACAAGAAGTTAACTAAAAAAGAACCTTAAATGAAGAAAAGTTTAAAAATCCTAAGAATTATATTCTTGCAACTGAAAGAGCAGTGTAAGCATTCACTCCATATGATGCAGCTAATTCTATTAACTAGGCGTTTTTTTTGATCAAAGCATTATTAGGAGCACCAATATGCATTTCACCAATATATTCACTTTCATCATAAGTGGTATTAAAGCTGAAGAAAACTCTTTTTTCTGAAATTTTCCCTTCTTTAAAAAGTTAAGCAAGAGCATTTTCTTCTTTAGCAAAAGGATAACTTCCAAAGCAAAAGATGTTCCCTAAATCATCCATTGGAGGAGGAATAATAAATGAGAGAGGGACTTGAACATCACTTATAGAGAAAGGGGAAGAGTAGATGGTACCTTATATAATATTACTTTTTCCTTCCTTTTGAGCACCACAACTCTCAATATCGTAATCTCTTTTGGAGATGATATTAGTCGTGCAATAATTAATAGATGGGGTAAATTCTACTTAGCATTTTCTCCAAGTACCATACTGAGCAGTGAATATTACTTCACCATACATATTTGTCTTTAAAGGAATTGATATTCTTTTAGAAAATCCTAAACCTGAAATGGCTAAAGAAATTAATAATAGAACGAAGAAGTTTCTCTAAAAGCTCATTTAATATTTTTGATAGTGTTTTTGTTATTTTAATAAATTATATAAGCTTCGCTTTTGAAATTTTTAAAAAAAGTTGTTGTGAAATTATACATGACTCTTCTCTTTTAATAATTTGATTTAATATAAATAATTAAATTTCATAATTTTTCATTTTGAGATTTGCATAATATATACTGAATTTAAAGTAACTTTTTTGATGGAAACCTCATTCTAAAAATTATTAAGTAATCTTATAATCCAGATTATTTCCAATTTCGATTTTTTCTTAAAATTTTATTTCTGATAAAATATGCTTTAATTCTTACAATTATAGCACATTATTGTGTTAAAAAATTGATAAATTAATTGATTGAAGCTACTTTTCAAATCAGATAAGAAATATAATAAAATTCTTTTATTGGTAAAATAGTAGTATAGATTTAATCTTAAAATTTTATGTTACCTATTTTAAAAAATACTAAACATTATAAATCCTCATGAATTAAAAACTGATCATATAAATTCCTAATTTGCTAAAATAATTGAATACAAGAGGAAAATATATTTAGCGTAAATCTCATTTTTCCTGTTGTAGAGAGAACTAACTACAGGAAATTTTTGTTTTTTTTAAAACTCTGGTAACTTGTTTATTTCTTACATTCTTTAAACATTTTTCTCTTCTTCACCTGTTATAAATCTATTTCATTTAATTTAATCAATACTCAGCTATTTAATAAAAAGAGTAATTATTCTTTTCATCTTAAGAATATATTAGAATTAATATAGTTTATAATTTTTATTTTTTTATTATATAATCTTTTATCCTCTAACAAAATATTCAGAATTAAAATTTTTTTTAATTTCAAGTAGATTATTGAATCAAAATTTTGTAGAGCATCTCTTCCTATTGAAAAATGAAATAAATTTTAAAGCATAATAATCTTTCTAAAATATTTAAAGATTAATTGATTATTATACCTGATTTATATATTTTTGGAAGATATTTGAGAAAAATACAAACTCAGGTTTTATCAAGAATTATAATCTAGGTTTTCTGATCAATTTTCTTGATAAGAAATTTTTTTATCTATAGATTAATAATGAATATAAATAATAGAAGATTTAATTTATTTTGATATTAGCATGCTTATACTGAATTTAAAGAAACAATATGGATAACTCTAATACCCCTGCTTTCCAAATTCAAAGAAAAGTCAATCCTAATTATTATGTTAGCAATCATTTATTTATTTATTATTTTTTATTTTCTATTACTACTTTTAATTAATTTTATTAAAAATAAAAAAATTTTAAATTTAAAACATTCTAACTAATTTAATAGAATTTATAAAAATTAATTAATTTTATTTTAAAATTTATCAAATCTAATAATTAATTATTTTTACTTTTTAGAAATTTAAATATTTTTGCATAATAATCTTTTGTTTTTCTTATTTAAAATAATGTAATTTATATTATCATATTATTTGCAATTATTTTATTTTTTTGTTAATAATATTCTTTTTATAAAGTTTTAGAAAAATTGATAAAGGATTTGAATATTATTTTTATTAATATTTATTTCAATTTTAAATTCATCAATTAATGAGAATATTGAAATAAAAGTTTTATCTCAATATTTTCAAACCCACCTTATAATAGCTAAATCCAATTTAGAAAAAAAAAGTTGTAAGAAGAGGCTCAATTCCTTGATTAGTTTATTTTTTTATTTTTTTTAAAATTAATTGAAATATTAGAAATTAATTGCTTTTATAAATCTTAAAATATTAAATTTATTTTATTTGACATTTTATGAAAGGTTAAACCTATTTTTCTATTACTTATCAAAAAAAATGCTGAAGGCAGTAATATCTTCCACACCTCTTTATATATTTTCTTAAAATGAATATCCAACTTTCATTATTCTTATGAAGTTAATATTTTTTCATATTATAATAATGTGTATCCTATTAATTTTTTAATACAACAAATAAATTGATTCGCTAATTTTAATTGATTATTCCCTAATTAAAATCTAAGAAAAAGCTTAAAAATTAAATTCCTACAGAAGCAAATTAATTTAAAATCTGATAACTACTGAAAGTCAAAATTATTCATTTTAACTAATTTTATAGAAGAGATGTAGAAAAATAACCTTATTTTAGATAGAGAAACCAGTAATTTTTTTTGCTTTCTTATCGATTTTCTTATTCTTCTATAAAATTTTATTGATCATTATTTAAATTTAATGTCTGTATCTCTCTCATTTTAAAAATTCTTTCAAACAAAATAACTACAGGAGTGATTTCTATTATCCTAAGATAGATTTCTAGATAAAAATGTATATTTAAGTTGCTTATATCTACCTTCTTTGAATTGTTTGATAATTAGCTGATAAAGATTATGATGAATGAAAAGATAAGTGCTTAATGATAATTCTTGTAATTTATCATAACTAAAGAATGCAATAAAATATTTTATATTCTAGATAATGTATATACAGTAAATTTTAATTAATTAAGAATCACTTTTTTTGTTAGAATTTATACCACAATTCAAAATACTTTTTTTATTTATATTTCTGAATTTTAATTTGACTATTTATTTTTTACTATATTCTTTCTATCAAATATTTAAAATTTATCAATCTATTAGTTAATTATGATTATTTTATTTCTTTTAAATCCAAATAATCATTTTAATTAAATATTTTCTCAAAGAAAATTGAGGGGTTTTAAAGAATAAGAATAAAACTCCATAATTTTATATGCTAAGAATCTAAGAAATAATTATTAGATTATTTTTAATTTTATAATTATACTCTAAATATCTGATACTATAAACTTTAACATTCCAATTTAATTAGATTTTAATCTCTATAATCTCTATTCTATTAATAAATGTATTAAAATCCAAATAAAATTGCAGGAATTATCACATTTTTTTCTAAATAAAAAACTCCTATTTCCACAGAAAGGGAAGCAATTTTATAGGCAAGAAAGTAAAAGGATATAAACCTCTCAATTTGATTCCTAATAACATAAATTATTCAATAGTTACTTAAAATGGAAATCATCTTATTGGGAGGTTTGATGATTAAATATAGTATCTATCTTGAAAATATATGATTAAACAGGTCGAATAAATAATATGAAGTAGGAAAAAAAGCAAAGAAAAATTTTTATTAAAAAGAAAATGATAAAAAAATTAAATAGTTTAAAATAGTAAAATTTCAAACAATATAAATAATTATTTAAAATAATTAGAAAAATTGATCATTTATATAATTTTATCGTTATGAAATAAAAATGTAAAATAAAATGGATATTGATGATATAATTGTTACTTAATAATAGAAATAGAGAAGTTTTAAATTTTTTACAATACATTTAACGAAGAATATAAAGCAGAATTAACTCATAATAAATAGAATGAGATATATTATTATATACTGAGATTTATTTAAAATTAAAAATAATACCTCCTCCTAATTAGGATTTTATCACAATATCTTTTCAAAAAGATCTATATTTCTTCATTTTTACATACAATCTTACTTAATTTTTACTTTCAAAGGTTAGAGGAATTTGAAAATTGAGTCAATTCAAAAAAGGTAATTAATTAATTTAGAAGATAAAAGCCAAAAATCTTATCTAATAGCTATACTTCTGAAAAATATCCTCTATTAGCCAAAACTCTTTATTTAATTGCAATACTTTTATATATATATCCTCTAATAGAATGTTTGTTAATAGATAGATTTTTTGTTAACTAATAAAAAGATATTCTATTATTTTTAAGCTCTTTTGATAATTTTTTAATTTCTATATAAATAAATAATACAATATAATAATATTTTAATTTACTAATCCAATAAAAATGATAATTTAAATAGTATTTTAAAAAATATTTTCTTTCTTACAAACTAAGAACCTTATCAAGATCTTCAATAAATTTGTAACTAAACCAAAACAATTAAGACAATCAGACTGAATATATCATCTTGATCATTATTGAATTTCAAATTAATAATTTTAATGATTTTAAAAAATGAATAAAGACATGAAAATAATTATTCATAATCTTATTAAAACAATAATGCCTAAAATAAATAGAATAGCATTGTAATATTTATGTAAAATTTATTAATAGATAAATCGTATATAAAATCAATTTTTTATTTTACACTCTTTAAAAACTTTTGTTTTATAAACCATCTTGAGATATAATGTATAATCTATCGCTTACCTAATAAGATAAGTAAAATTAATCAATAAAAATGTATTCGTATACAAATTCTAGCAAGAAAAAGAAATAAATTAATACTTGAAAAAAACTTAGTAGATTTGTTAGATAGAAGTAATATAATGGCTACTAGAATGAAAATTAATCTTAAGAATATTATAAAAATAGTGTTATTCTTATGATTATGTTAGTCTTTCATTTATTTTTCTAAATTGAAATCTTATTTTTCTAAGGTTAGCTTAAAGTAAAAGAACAATGAAACTAATGAAAATAGGAATAGATTATCACATATATGAGTTTCTTTGAAAATATATTCTTTTATCTAAACACTAACAGAATTAATAATAATATTGTTAGAAGATTCTTATTATATTTGATAATCAAAATAAATTAAGAAATTTTACATATAAAATGGGTCTGTAATTTCTAAAAAATCAAATATAAATGAATAGCAATATGAAAATTTATTAATTGTAATGTGCATGTACGAGTGGATGTTTATTTATTTTATTTCAAAATATATACTACATCTAATCATAATTTTGTAAGCTTAATTTTCTTAATTCAATCAAAGGAAACTTTCAACTACTAAAAATGTCGATATGTTAACACCAACCCTATTAAATATAATAATAATTTTTTTTACCTTATATTTATTTTTATACTAGTTTAATAAGTATGATTATTTAATATTTAAGATTAGAATTAAATTTAATAAATTAAACGAAGTAAAACTATTCAAAATATAAAAATATATTAAATATGTATTTATGATTTCAATTTAATGCATTTATTTTATAAATATACATCTTATTGTGGTATCTTGTTTGCAGTTATTTTAACAGAAGAAACAAATTATATCATAGAAAAACAATTATCATAAAACTTTTTAACTATAAGTGAAAAATAATAAAAGAAATTCTCAAATGATAAGGGAATAAGATTTTTAAATTTACTTGGTTATTTTTTTATTATTTAGAGGATTTATGATACCTTATCTGAAAAATGTTCAGATCAGCGGATTGAGAAACTTATACATTTAATCTAAATATACTACTAATGACATCCAAAATTATCCTTCAATAGACTCTATTTTATGAAATTAGCTTTAATTTATTTATAAACTAATAAAAAAATAATTAATTGCTAACCAAAAAAAAAAATTGATTAAACATGAATAAATTACTTATTACCCTACCTATCTTATTATTACTTGCTGTAGGTATTCTCTTTATCAAAAACCCTTAAGATATTGCTTAAATATCATAAAGTGTTACCTATGGATAATGGAGTAATTGCACTTAAGCAAATTACTTAAAAAAACATGATTGCTAAACTTCATAGAGTTTCTTATCTACAAGAGCAGCATTCTCAAACATAACCTACCATTTATCTAAATATAGCTCCTCTGATTGCAAAAAATATTGGGACTATATTTATGGTAGTATATATGAAGCTCCCATTAACAAGAATAATTATTTTGAAAATTGCTACCTCTCTGAATAGGCTAAAGAAATTGCTAAAACTGATTACTGCTTTGAGACTACCTATTACATTCCTGATTACATCGAATGTACTGGTCTATGATCATAAAAAACATTATATATATAAATAAATAAATATTAAAAATGAAAATAATCTATAAATATGTCTGTTACATATGCTCATTTGTTTTTAATTAGGATACATTTTTAAAAAAATAAAATAAAATGCTTTTTTAATGCTTTTTTCTTCTTCTTTTCGTTTCCAACATTCAAGATAGATAATATTTAAATAAAGTGAAAGATTATACTTAAAAAGGGATTCGGTTTAAGATTTTGTGTAAACGAAAGTTTGGATTATACTATTAAGATAGGTTTTATCAAGTGAATTGTAATTATATTTAGATAAGAGTGATAATAAGTATTGTTGAGATTGAAATGCATAGATTACTTTTATATTAAAGAAAATGTTAAAATTATCCTTTTAAAACAAGGAAAATAGTACAATATGAAGGATTAATAGAATTTTAAATGAGAATTTTCAATAATAAATAAATTCAATAAACAATTCTAATATAATTAATGTTTTATTATTAAAATTGTAAAATAAATTAAGTAAAGATTCCCTCCATAACTCCTCATTTTATTTCCTATGATAATTATTGCTAGTTATACTTGCTTATTTGAGAGTTAATTCAGCAAAAACTATTGTATATTTGTGAGGATAATTTAAGCTAACTAGTGAGGTATAAGAAAAATGTCAATTAAGTAGATCATTTTAATATAGATTTACTTCTATTGATCATTTTAAGTAATATGCTATCATATTTTATAAAGTAGAAGTAAATTAATAATAACAGTAGCAAAAATGTAAAACTACATCAAAGAAAAAATAACAAATTTAAAAGATTATTATTATAAAAATAAGGAATCCAAAATGAATTAGAGTTTATAATTTTTTTATTCTGTTAATATTATCATTTGATTGATAGCAATTAGGTTGTTAGCACTTCTGATGTTATTTTTTTCATCTCATTACAACCTAAATATAAATCGAAATTATGCTCAGAAATTTGTTGAGAACTCTTTGTAGTATTTAATTAGATAATTGCAAGCATTATATAATAAAATTCTATAATTCAAATTATTAGCTTCTATTAGAATTATATTATAAATATTAATGTTGAAACGAAGTCCGATTTTCAAAAAACTTGAATGTCGAATCATTTGGCCATATTTTTATTTTAAATCTAAGGATTTTTCATATATTTTTTAAAAAATGATGGTATAAAATATGATAAAATCCAAAAATGAATTTTAGACACTGATCATAATTTCATCGAAATTTATAAAAAATTCTTAAGAGTATTACTTAGAATTTAATTTAGATAAAAAGGATTTTATAAATGTTTTCACTTGCTCTTAATATTTATTTTGTTATTTTTCTCGATTTACTAATTTATTTCTTTTATAATACTTTATAATATAGACAAACAATTCAAAAGCTAAAAATTTAGTACATTTATTTTCTTTGTAACTACTAATTAAATCTTTTCATAGATAGTTTGTGCAATAACTTTCTTTCTTAATAAAAATACAAGAGTAGTTTATCTTCAAGGTCTTAATAGGTTATTTTTCTTCCTTTCTTTTATTTTATTTTATTTTAATTCTATTATTATTCTATCACTAATGTAAATTATAATCTAATTTTGAAAGTTATTAAGCTCATACATATAATAAGTGAATGCATTATACTAGTTTTAATTATTTCCTTTATCGTCTATTTTAGTTTTTTGGATTTTAAAATAATGAGCACTTTTATTGTTTCCTACCTTATAGTTTCTAGATTAATTTATAATAAAATATTATATTCTTTCTGTCTTTTCATGTTCATATTTTTACTTCTATTGCTATCGTTATTGTAAATTTTGTGTCTCCTATTCTCTAATTCTTTTATCTCTATGTTTACCATATATATCTATTTAAAAATATTTTTAGTTTCCTATTATAAATAATATTTAATATAAATTAAGCTATTTTGATTGATTTTTTCTGCAATAATTTCAGATGTCCTATGATTATTTAGAAAACTTATTACTCAGGAGAATCTTATATCAATTAAATTTATTATAATTAGTTTAAACTTTATTAATCAATTTATGTAACTTCCTCCATTTGATGAACAACTTCTTTTAATCATAAAAATTATAATAAACTGGATCTCTCGAATTATGAAAATATATTTATTTTTAGCAATTATTTACTGAATAATCTTGCTACTAATGCTTCAACCTTGAGAATTCTTAAAAACTATCATCTTTAAAAAAGTAATATTTATATTCTTTTATTAATTGGTTGCTATAATTTGAGTAATTTA
Organism: Tetrahymena borealis; assembly: GCA_000260095.1. Taxonomy (NCBI): domain Eukaryota; phylum Ciliophora; class Oligohymenophorea; order Hymenostomatida; family Tetrahymenidae; genus Tetrahymena; species Tetrahymena borealis. The sequence continues at coordinate 355,219 of JH651251.1, read as the reverse complement.
TTTAGAAATATATATTATAAATAATAGGGTTTGATTTAGTAAATTCTTACATATTGATGGTTTTAATTTAGATAGCTATATGTATAACTATCTCTTTCTGTAAATATATTTTAATATCAAAAACGAAAATTTATCAAATTAAAAATACATTTTTGAAATAACTAATAATTATGTAATTGTGTTCTATTAAATAATTTTAAAATTCTTTTATTTAATTATTTAATTTATTTATTATTTTTTATTAATGGTTGTTTTAAAATGTTAGATAAATAATTTATTTGAAGGAAATTTTAAATGTGCAAATAATTTAGTAGTTTGATGGAATTAACTAAATTTAATTAACAACTAAAAATATTCAAAGTTTTTCAATTAAATATCTAAATTTAATGAAGAAAGAGCTATCAAATGAAATGTAAAAAATTTAACAAAAAGAATTCTAAAAAGGGATTAGCTCTATACTACTTTATTCATATCAAAAATTAATTAAAATATTTTGAAAAATCTCATAGAAAATATATACTTAAATAATTATTTTAGGCTGATTAAAAATTAATATCTTAATAAATTTACACATTTTTTACCATTTTTAGATAATAAATAAATAAACCAATCAATTAAAGTAAGCACTTCTTCTTTTTTACTCTAAAATATAATAACATTTTAAAGTGAAATTATTATTGATATTATTTTTAAGATACTTCACAACTAAATTGAATATATAAATAATTATTATAAAAAATTTGATATTTTTTAATATTAATAAAAATAACATGGAGTAATTTATATAGAAGTTTATTTCTTCATAATCAGTAATGAAGATAATTGTTTAGCTTTTTTACATTATTATATTTTTCTTTGTTTTATTTGATTTTATTTACTGTTACTACCTAAGGCCTTCTTAAATTGTAATTAGTTAATTGAATGTCATCTGTAGTTTCATCGTTATTTTTGCAATTATTATCTTATTCCAGATATACTTATTCCTGTATATCTTAGGTATTTTTGTATTATTTTTATTTCAATTGTTTCAAATCTAGTTTCCTAAATATATCAATCAAATTATCAATTTCAAGTTTATAATATCCAAAAGATAGCATTATGTCTTCAACCTGAAAACCTCCACTTTTTCCTATTTCAGCTTTAGATTAAAGCTTTCTTTAAAATTCCCATAATCATAGATAGCTTCCTATTCTATCATCTCACTTATTTTTTTAAATATTGATCTATAAATTTCCTATTTTTAGTATTTTTAAAGCTTTAATTATAAAAAAGACTGAAAAGTCTACTTAAGTTCTTAGTTTTCATTTTATAATTTTTCTATTAACTATTTTAGCTCTGAATACTATTTATTATTTAAACCATTATTTTATTCAGAAAAGGATGAAGAAACAGTAGCATCCTAATCAGATATATTAATATGGAGCCCTGAATTATCTTACCTATTTCTCAGCTATTAAAAAATAGGGTACGAATAAGAAAGATCAATGTGTTGCAATTATTATGATTATTTTCAATTTACTTTAGATTGAAATAATAAGGTTTATTATTAGCACCTACTTTTATCTTACCTTCTTCCATATAATTCTACAATAATTTAAAAATAGTGGAGTTTCATGTTGAATGCTTGAAATTGATTTAAACTATACCATTCCCAATCCTTTTATAGTTTTTAAAGTAGGCTTATTTCTCAATTAGATCTACACATTCTTAAATATATATTTCTTAGTTACCCAAAAGAAATACTCTTTTTCTACTGTTCATTCTATTTTTTAAGATGAATATATCTTCTTTTACTCCAACTATTTTCTTCTCTCCTGCTAACTATGAGTAATTATTATTATCATCAATAATTTTGTTATTAATTTAACTATTTCCTTCCTCTTCCATTTAAGCCAAAAACTAATTTTGATAACTGATATGGATGTATACTAAATATCTACTAACTTGTAAATTATGGAAGCTGTATAAGTAATTTAATAGAATAAACCTTTATAACTGAAGTATTTATTTCTTTTAACTCTTTATTTATCAATTCTCTTCTAGGATAGGCTTAAACAAGGCTTTATTGCTGAAAAATATATAAAAATCGTTCTAATTAATTAATTTATCATTATTAATTAAATTCTCTTCTTCTATCTACTATTTATTAGTTAAAATGTCTTTTATGCCTTTTGTCACTACCTACTTATTCAACAACCTTTTTAAGTAAAATAATGTCTAATTAATTAGCCTAAGAATTCTATTATTCAAACTAAACATCCCCTTTATGTTTAAATTCTTATTATTTCTAGAATAAATCGAATACTCTTTTATGACAATGACTCTTTATATATGTAGATATAGATGGTTCATTAATTAAAAATTGAATTATGCATAATAATTTAATAATACTAATTGTTTATCTTAAATATCCAATAAAATAATTTAACTTCAAATTATTAAAGTAATTATAATTTTTCTATTTCTAATAAATAAAATAATAATTTCTAATCAGTTAAAAATGAAATATTTACTAAGTTAAATTCTCTTTATTTTTTCATTATTATTTTAAATTGGTTTCTTCCTATAATAAATTAACATCTTATTCTCATGAATTTAACCATTTTTGAAATAAATAATAGGAGATAAAATAAATAATAAAAAAATTAATAAGATTTAAATTAAACATTTATAATTCAATTTTTATTTAAAAATTAACTTTAATTTAAAAAAATATATTATTTTTTCAATTCATTTTTACAAGTAAAAGTAAATGAAGAGGATATTCAATTATCTAACTAAAATGAATGAATTTTTTTAAATATGGAAATAATTTATTGAAGTAAATAAAAATAAAAAGTATTTAAAAAAGTTAAACATTGAATAAATTAATACTTACAGAGGGGGGTCAAAACTAAACGGACAGATAAAAAATAAATGTAACTTTTTAATTTGGTTTAATCGTTACTATTATTTTTTATCTGTCCGTTTAGTTATGACCCCCCCTGTATTTACTGTACATATTAGAATAATTATTTCTAATTTATTTTTTTTAAAGCTCTCTTTTTGAATTGATGTATTAAATTTATCAATAAAAGAAATATAAAAATGTATATATTTTTACTTACAATCTATTATATTACTAATATTATTGAATTTTTTCTTTATGTTAAATTAATAATTCAAAATATATTTATTTAAAAATTTTTATCTGTAAATGAATAAATATATTAAAAAATAATCCAAAATATTTTTAAATTTCTTCATTATTTAAGGAATAATCAAACTTGAAGATTTAAAACTTAAGAAACTTCTAAAATACTAAATTAAATTTATATTTTAGTATATAAAATGCTTAATTCTATTTCTTTCTTTCAATCTCTTAACTTTAATCAAAATATTTAGATGAGTATTTTAAAGCATTAGCTTACAATCATCTAAAAAGGACAAATAGAATTAGATAAACAAATTAATCATTTAATAATACTAAGGTTTTACCCCAACATTTTTAAAACTTTTAATTCAAATAATCAGATAGATTGTTTATATTTATTATTCCAAACTAGCTTATTAGTAAAATACCTAAACAAGCTAACTTTTAGTTAGTTACTAAGCAAAAATAAAAGATTAGGCTGTAAAAAAATGAAGCTTGAGTATACTATTAACATAAATAATATTTAAAGAAGCTAATAAAGATAGAAAGAATATCTTAGAATATACTGTTAATGATAAAAAAATTTAATGGAATAAAAAAACTATCCTTAGATCATTTTCGATAAAGTGAAAATTAAATTGTTTTAGTAAAGAATTAATCAATCTACTTATTTAGCATTCAAATAAGTGCTTAATAAACCTAATTCTATGATAAAGCTTCTTTAAATAATATGGAAAACATTTTATAATGATATACATAAACCCTCCTCTTCTTTAAATAAATTTGATTTCTAATGTAGAATGATAGACCCATTTATAATATTTTAGATTTTTATTTTTAACTCCTAATTTAAAATATTTCTCTATTCTAATTAATTAATGTATCAATGTGTATTCATGCTTTTTGGCACTTATTATAAATTAAAAAAGTAATCCATTCTTAACTCTACTTATCTATATTTTTTCAGCAAGCAAAGAAGTAAATGTTGCTCAAAAATAATGTGAAGCTTCATTTTTTATCAAATCAAGATAATTTGCCATTAAAAAAAGATAATTTACTTTGCATTGTATAAGAGAAAATAGATTAAAATATAATTAAAATAATAAATTCGTTTTAGAAAAAATCTAGGGTGTATTATCAAATTAAGATATTTTCTAATTTAAAAAAAAAATATTCTACATAATTTCTAATAATGAAAATAGATTAAAATATAACCAAAATAATAAATTTGTATTTAAAAGGATTTTAAGAAGTAGTTATCAAGGTAAGATAATTTCCCACTTTATATCAAATAACACACGTAGACTGTAAATTGCTTTATTAGTGAAAATATGTTTAAATTACTTAAATTAATAAATTCGTTTTGAAAGGATTTTAGGTAAAGGATTTATTTAAAAATATCGCTCAATTACCAAACTCATTTTTATGAATAATATTAAAATTATAAAATCAAATTGCTATAATAGAAATAATAATTATGGAAAAAATAATAATTACGTTAATAATAACAATAATATTATACTTTAAGATAAAAAACTATTATCAGAATAAGTAGAAGACGTTCTCACCTTAAGAAAAAGATCAGGGCGCAAAGATTGAGTTGAAATGCTAAACAAATACCTAAAAAAACTAATAATTGAGTGAGAAAAAAACCCCGATCCAAGAAAAGCAGGTAATCTAAAAGAGTGAACTAGACTTGCTCGCCTCCTAGGAATATTAAAATTTCATCAATTACGAATCAATGGCAAGAAAAAGTGATGATTTAATTAGATAACTTAAGGAAGATAAATAGAATTTAGAAACTCTCTGTAAAAACAAGTAAAATTAAATAATGGATTTGAAGGCTACTGCAAAGGATGTAGAGGCACTGAATGAAAAAATTGAGGTATTATAAGAGAAATTGAATTCGAAAAATAGTAAGCAAGTACAAGAAAATAAAAAACTACAGCTTGCTAATGAAGAATCTGAAAAAAAGATTGAAAATTTAAAGAAATAAAATGAAATCACTCAGAATAAAGCATAGGAAGACTAAAAAAATCTACAAAAAGAATTAAACTCTTCAAAAGTTGAATGTATTAATTACTCTCAATAATTGAAGAATTAGATAAAATTGCTCAAACAAAGAGATGATGAGGTTTTACATTTAAATGAGTCACTAAAGTAATGCTAAAAGGATAATAATAATTTAAAAGAAGAAAATAGAAATCTGCAGCATAATCTAAATAACTAAAACGAGAGGCTAAAGGAGTTCATGTAGAAAAAGGAGGAATTAAAAATGGAAGTCCCTTAGAAAGATGAGTCTTAATATGGCTATGATATAATCATTAAAATGAAATCGATCAAAGATCTTGAAAATAGTAGTATCGATAATTTTAAATCAGATTAAAAACAAAAAAGAGGATTACAAATTTAATAATTCAAAGAAGATCTTAACTTATCTTTTTAAAATGTTATAGTTGTCGGAATGCAAGGATAAAGAAATAAAGGAAAGACTTTTATCCTAAATTCACTAATAGATTAGAATTTTCCTTCTGATTATCATGTAAGTACACCAGGAATATGCTTAAAGTATCATAGTATTGAAGGCAAGAATGTTGTTTATGTTGATTCGGAGGGTCTCAATTGCCCCATTTCAATTAACTATGAAGAAAATATCCACTATAAAAAATTTATGGATTTCAAAATGAATAACAACCTTAATTGTGCTGGTTAACATGAGCTAAATCTATAGCAGGACATCACTGATAAGCATATGGATTTGAAAGCAACAGAGTAAATCTAATAGGAATTCATTCTTCAAAGCTCGAACATCCTCATCATTGTGGTCTCCTACCTTACCATAGATGACCAAAAGCTCATACACTCCCTCTCATAAAGATTTGTTAATGATAAAAAGTACAGATAAAATAAGCACCTTTACGTTATCCATAATTTAAAAGATTACACTAACCCTAATTATGTAAAAGATTATTTTGAAAATTTAAAGAAAATTTTCCCTGTGAGATAAATGCCATATACTTAGATTAAAAAAGTGCACTAGGATGATAACAATCTAATACTATGCGATAATATCCAGCCACACATTAACCACATTATAATGGGATAATAAGGCAGTGAAGCTGGAAGAGTTTATAATAGATTTGCGTTGGAGTATTTGAGACATGCCATTGGTATTAATTAAGGTGAAAACGATTTGAAAGTACAAAATTAGCTCTGTAAATACCTCAATTAGCATCTCAAGAGTTATGTTACACTAAAATCTGAGACGGATGAAGCGAACTAAACCCCTATTTAAGAAGACTTCATAGAATATGATAAAGATAACTAGAGTTTGTGTTTAAAGCAAGGATGGTAAATAGAAAAAATTAAAGAGTTATAAGTGAATATCTTTGGATCAGTTGAAAAAGATTGCTCTTACTCTTTAGTAGACGTAAAAGGAAGCAAGCTTGAACGCCATCTTATTGTAGAAATTACAGGGACTGCAACTCATAAGACTAAATTCGAAAAAAAAACAGGCTAATTCACTATATAAATAAATCAAAATAATTAAATTGAGACAGATATTGGTGAAATATATGCCTCAACGAGAAAATTTGATGAGAGATACCACATCATATAAATCTGTGACTAAAATGAGAACTGGATATATGAGAGGAATAGAAATTATACTGGAATCAATGGCATTTATAAATATTATTTTACTAAAGAGACAGAAGAAGAATTATAGTGAGATGGTTTGTTATATTGTTATTCAACACCTTTACGAGCTAGTAATTTATTAATTTATAAAGGCGACTGTTGCGATAGTATTTTATTATTAATAATAAAAAAGCAGAGAAATGTTTTAATATTCCATTCAAGTATTCTAGTGAATTAATATATATATTATTAATATTGTTATTAAATATTTTTTTATTTTTAAATGAATCTATTTTCAATTTATTTAATTTAATTCAAAACATTCCATTTCAAGTATATTTTCATTACAAATAAATATTTTATTAGAATAAGTATTTATTATTCAAAATATCTTTTCTTCTTCTACTAAACTCTAATAACAATAATTCATACAATTAGTTTATAATTATTTTCTAAACTATGTTTTTTATAAGGATTACCTAGTAAACGATGAAAGCATTGTTATTTACTTTTTAACAATAGTAATTTAATCAATACTAATAATCAGTGATATAATTCCTACCAATATTATAGAGTCTTGATAGGCAAGTAATCAATCAATTTTAACTTTAATCTACCCAAAGTCTAGAGTTGGCCAATATTAATCACTAATTATTAATGAAATTTATTTAAGGTAATAGTGTAAGAGTAATTAATGCCCTTTACATAATATAAATTTAAAAAAATGAAAAAACTGTAAATCTACTTTTTATTAATAAACCCTTTTATAATAAAAATTAGATTAGACTAAATTGAACAAATTATGTTATTTTTAATTCTGATTTATTTCTTCGACTATATAAATAAAAAATAGCTCATAGACTATGACTAATCATTAATTTAAAGAAAAATAATTCTAAAGATAAAGAATAAAAATAGAATTTTGTGTAAATTAAAGCCTATTTATAAATTATTTTAATAATTTATTATCGATACATTCACAATAATTCATTAAATTAAAAATATTAATGTTAAGGATTAAATTAATGTTAAAAATATCATAAAAGGTATTGAAAACTAAAAATGAAATAATATTTATTAATATATATATATTATAATTCCTATAATTTTTGATTTTTTAAAGATTTTTCTCAATTGCTTCTGCATTTACCATCTCCAAGGCAACATAGAGAGTTTTTCTCACAATCTTCTCCACAAATAGAGCTACAATCGAATTTATCCTAGCAACAACTATCTGTGCCTTCAGTCCAGAGACAATTTTTATTTTGTAAACAATCTTTCTCTTCCTTTGGACATTTGAAAGACACATCAGAACAGCCACCACAATCTTCTAAGTGACAGTAAGAGGAATTTTAACATTCTTTGAAGTTCAATTAATCGCAAGGGCGAAGTTTCTTATCTGTACAACTAGGTTTATAATCACACTTTTTATTTAATAAACACAGTAAAGCGGAAGGTCCTTTGCAACCAAAAGTACTGGTTTGAGTACATTTACCTTTGCCATTAATTAATGAGCAATATTTATTTTCCTTGCATTTGCCAAGATTTGTAATATCTTCACAACCATATTCCCTTGCTTTACATTAGTAGACAGGAGGAGTAGATTTACAATATTTGGAGTCTTTACACTCAGATTTAGAATATACACAGCAGTTTATGCTATTTTAACATCCAGTTTCTTCAGGAGTATAGTTACATATGTCACAATTTGCTTAGCATGCTTCTTTATCAAATAACTAACAATTAGTGCATGAAGAACAAGTTTTAGTTTTGGGATTCCAGTTACAACCTTTAATTTCTTCGCATGATTCTTCACAAGTTTCATTACCACATACATCCTTCTTATTTTTACATTAGAAAGGTTTAACAATATAAGACTAACAAGCACCTTCGTGTTTCTTGCATTCTTCACAGCTAAATTCAGTACAATCATATTTATTAATGCATGATCCATTCTAAACTTAAACTTACTCGCAGTATTTAGAATTTTTCTTACATTACTCATCACTGTAAGATTCGCAGAGCTTTTTATTATCAACACAGTTATAAGTAGGAGTAAAGGAGCAACCTTTATTGGTAGAGCATTATTTTTCATTCAAATTATTACAATAATCTTTATTATCTGTACAAGTAAAAGAAGAATCACAGAATTCATTATTCTTTTTACATTCTTTATCGTCTAATTTAGAGCAATCAGGAGGACATGGTTAGGGTTCATTGACCACACAAATTTATTTAGGATTCCAAATACATAGTTTATTATTTAAGCAATATTTCGAATCTTTAGTTTCACACTAAACAGCAATAGGATCACAATGCCCTGGAGAGCCTTAAGTAAATAAGCATGCCTTATTGTTTCTACATTCTTCATTAGAAATTTTATCACAGTTGACTTTATTGTGGCATTCTTTAGCATCATCCCACCAACAATTGTTATTTTAGCAACACTCATCTTAAGAATAATTTGAGCAATCCAATTTGTAAGCTTACAATGTGCTAAAACTAATTAGCAATAAGGTAATAATAAGGTAATTTTTTATCATTTAGTTAGTTTTGTTTATTTTTATTAATTTTATTTATTCAAAATGTTGATTTCTAAGCCATATTTATAGTGAAACAATCATGTTCTAAGTAGATTAATTTTACTTTAAGAAATAAAATTTATTAATAAATTAATGCAATTTTATATTTCTATACTCTTTTTAATTAATTAATTAAAAGTTAATTTTATTCTATGATTTAAATTTATAAAATTATTCATTCAAATTAAAAATCAAATTTATTCCAAATCTATCAGTAATTATTTTTATTATTTAAAAACAAATTCAAATATTTCTTTAAGATATTTATTTTGAGTAAGTACTTTTTTAAAGCAATACGAATATATTCTTATCTAAAAAGTTTATAAGCAAAGGATTTTCTCAATTACAAAGTGCAATTCAATAACTCTACTTTGATTTAATTTATATAGTTTACTAAGTTTCTTGAATGATAGAAAATTGCTTTAATAAGTTTTAAATCATGAAAAGAATAATCATTTTTCTATTTTAGTTTGAAGATAGAATTATCCAAAAATAATAAAAGTAATATTTGAAATGAAAGATTAGAGAGGTTTTTTGCTTTACAGTTTATAAATAGTATAGATATTTTTTGATATATCCTTCCTATTTAATTAAGAAATTATACTTTCAAAATTACTTACTTTTTAAATTCTAAACTTTTCTTTTATTTTTTAACAGTGTTAATTAATTAATTTAATTAATACTTGGCATAAACATTTAAAAATTTAAATTTTATAATTTTGCTAATCATAAATAATAAACATATCAAGTTGAGATAATAATATTTTGAGATACTTAACTAATGATCTGTAATATTAGCATATTTAGGTTTCAAATCTAATAATAAAGGTTTCTTATTTAAATAAAAAATAGAAGGTGTTAGACAAGTTATAATAATTATTTTTTTCAACTAAACTTACTTTAGACACATAAAGTTAGGATATTATAATAAAATAAATAGAAAATTGTAAAGTTAAAAAAATACTTTTTATTGAGGTGAAATATTTAATTAGGATTTGAATAAATTGATTTTTCATTTCAAATAAAATTTCTTAAAAAAAAAATATAGTTTAGAAATTGAAAAATAACAATTTAAAATATAAATTGAAGAAAATATTTGGAAATTCTGTTAAATTTGATTAAACTTTTGTCATAGTTGTGTGATATTAAATTAATATTAATACTCAATTAAGTTAATGATTACATTGATAGTTTTTTTAAAATTTAGAAATTTAAGAAATTTCTATCTAAAGATAAGAAAGAAAGAAAATAGGGAAATTTTTTATTTCTTAATTATTATTATTATTTAAATAAAAATTTAAATTAAAAAATAATTAAACATCAAACAAATAGCGTTGATATGAATGAATATTAATTATTAAGGGAAAAAATTAGATTTCCTCATATAATAAGTTTACTAAATTATTATTAAATATTTTGAGAAAAATTGAATAAAGGCATACAAATTAAAAATATCTTGAATTTAAAACATTTAATGATATAATGTTAAATATACTAATATTTTGCTTGACTTGAGGATATTTAATAAAAAAATAAAATATATGAAAGATAAAGAGTTAAATATATATCATGTTTATTTCTGTATAAATTCTACTATATGAGGCTCTAATAATATAAATTGGTAAATAATAAAAATAAGTTATTGAGAATATGATTAAAATTAAAGATTAGTAATTATTTACTTTGAAATAATACATGAGATAATTATATCTTTAATAAATAAGAAAAAAATAGGTTATTGAATTAAACCAAAAATTTAAATAAATCTATTTTAAATAAAATGTAATTAAAAATAAAATAAATACAAAATACATAGTAATATGTTGAATTTAAAATTAAGTTAAATTATTAGAAATAATTTTTTATTACTCCAATGCTGAAATTTTTTTTATAATTTATTATTAAGCTTTTAAACATACAGAATTTAAATGATAATATTTAAAAAAAATATTTAGAAAATGAAATTATCTATTATAAAATCAATATAAATATTATTCCATACACAAATGCTAATTCAATAGCTTTATAGGCCATATTAATTTAACTTTGTAAAAATAATGTTTTTAAACAAGCTACTAAAAAAATTTTTTATTTATTCAACATTCTATTTTCTGGTATTAATTGAAGTTAATCAAATTAATCTTTGATAAAAATAAAATCCTCTATAAATTATCATTTTTAAAAGACACAATAATACCTTAAGTCTATATTATATTAGATTTCATAAATACTATAATCCTTAAAAGAGTACCTTTATTGATAAAGTTAAATAAAAAATAGATATTTATTTTCAATACAACAAGATGAACGAATTTAAAATCTTTCTTGTAATTGGTAATTTAAATAGAATCATACTAAAAAATATTCATTTATGATAATATTGTTTAATAATTGTTTTACAAGTTTTTATTTATTTTTTTTGCATTAGATTCTCTCTTCTTAATAATATAAAATTAGATAATCATTAATATATCTTTATTTAAAAAAATAAATAGATGAAAACACAAATAACTTGAATGGAAATTGTATAATGATTATATAAACAATATGTATGCATATTTTAAACCCCACTTACCATCTGCAAAAATCATCATTTGAATATTAATATATTCAAATTAAAATTAATTAAAAAACCTAGCTACGCATAACTATCTATATATAGAAGCATCTTTGATGACTAATCATTCATTCTATATATATTGAATCTCGCTTTGAAATTGAATAGGTGAAATAATAAAAATTATTTCTTTGTAATACTTATACCTAAAGATTAATTTCTTTAATCGCAATCTATTAATATTCAAATTACACCTTCTTAGGCATAAAAGCCCATACTTTCCTCAATTATATTAATAGAAAAAAATCTATTTATTTCCCATTTTTTAAAATAGTATTTTTATGAATCATTCTATAATATTAATTATATTGAGATTTTAATAATAATAAAACCTGATTAAGAGTATTTAAAATTATTTTATTTTATCTATAAAGAAATAAAAAATATTTAGATAATGTTAAATTCAATAATATAGGGTAAATAAAATGAATTAGTTTGCATATCATCTGCTTCCACCTCTTCTAGGCTCTATTTTTCTGATATCAGAGAAGATAAGAAATTACTAACTATTAAATATTTAATATTCAATAAATATTTTAAAAAAACTAATAAGAATTATTTAAAATTTAATAAGATTTTTGAAAAAATATCTCCTCATTATTTCACAATAATACACAATATTCACTATAGAAAAATATAAAACTGATTTATAATTCTTATTTATAATAAATGACTAATCTAGTAGACGCTTCTACTTAAGTTATTTCAGGTAAAATTTAAATTTCTTATTACTTATCTATTTCACAACTTCTCAACTTAATATACTAATTACTTTCCTTGATCAGGGAGTTAATTAATTTTTTTTCTATTTGTTTAGAATAGGAAAGGTCTTCATAAAAATGGAATGTAAAACAAAAATAACAATATATTAAATAAGTAGAAAACAATTCAAATAAATACTGGTTTTATAAAACATCAATATTTGGAAATTTAAAAAAAATCCTAAACAATAAAATAATTAAGTAAAGTGAAATGGATAAATAAAACACTGTTTCCATAGCCGAAAAAGTAAAAATACTGATAAAAAATCATTTAGAATGTAATACTTCTTTGCTGAATTCTTCATAAGATAAAAAAATTGTAGCCTTTTTTGGATTCAATGGATCAGGCAAAAGCACATTAATTAATTTTTTGTGTGGAAGAGAGTTAGAAGTAAATAAAAAGAGTATTGTGTTGAAGAATCCTTCAGCTTCTAATAGTTGCAAAATTGGTGACACTCTTAGTTCTACTACATTATTACCTTAATGTATTGAATATGATAACATTCTGTTCTATGATTTCGCAGGATTCGAAGATAATAGAGGAGTAGAATACTCACTGCTTAATGCTTGCTTTATTAAATGGATTATTGAGAATGCATCAAACGTTTTGTTTGTTTTTGTAGTTGAAGATAGTACTTTTAATTTGAAAAGAGCTGAGCCTTTCTTAGATTTGATAAATAAAATAAAAATATTGATTCCTGGAATAGAGTCAACCCACAATAACCTTCTTGTAATGACAAAAGTATATGAATGGGAAGAAGAAGAATTTGAAGAATATATGCAAGATGAAAAAAAAAATATCTTCAAAATAGTGAAAGATAATATTGATCTTAAGATATTAAAAATGTCTAAACCTAGTAGTAGAAAAGAAATAAATTACGATGACAGAACATCAATTTTGAAGGCGATATAATCTGAACAAGGTATAAAGATTCCCAGTGTTAATATTGAAGCTATTTATAGCTTAAAAGAATCAGCTATTGTTGAATAATTATATGAAATAGAAGCTTAGGATATTTATGAAAAATTATTCCCTACAATCAATATAAGCGATTTGGACCAATAGAATCTAAATGCAGAAAAAATCAGGCTCGAATCTGTTCTCTCATAATTTTAGAAATAAATGGAAAGCAACAAACTTATTATGCTTTTAAAGACAATATCATAATAAATTTTCAATTCTTGTTTTGACAAGTACCAAAAACTGATTAATTTAGAAAAGTAAGTATTATTTGCAGTAATTGAAAAAGAAGAAAGTAAAAGAAGAGAGAAAGAATTGAATGAGTTAATTCAATAGCTAAAAGATGATTAAACAGTAGCTAAAGCAAAGTAAGAATAAGAATTGTATGGTAATAAAACAATAGAATTTGAGTTTACTAATCCCAAGACAGATGAAATTGAATCAAAGAGATATGATATGACAAAATCCTCCGAAAGATAAGAGTTCCTAGACACATTAGTTCAAACTATTTAATTATAATAGCCAGTTTATAAAATAAAAAAATTTGATGAGATTTAACTTTTCCTTTCTTCTCAAGATCAATTTATTGATAATACTTAATATAATTGTGCTTTTGGATAATAATATAAGAAAGCACTTTAACAAAATTTTACTTTATTAGCTAAATGTTAAGGTAGTGATTTTGAATACAATTCAGAATATTGGACAACAAATAATACCTTAAACTAGCATGATAGAGATATCATGAAGTAGTAATGTGCGAAATATAAATAATTCAACACATTAAAGATTAAATATTTATATCTTATTGATTAATCAGGTAGATATACTATATTAGAATTGAAAAATTGCTAAAACTTTAGTCTTCTATAAATATTTTAAAATAATTTATAAATAAATTGTTCAGTACTTGAAGGTTGCAGAACTCCACTAGAATTGATAATTGGATATCAGCATTTAGAAAAATCTTATTTACCACATTGGAGAATAAATTCTTACTCTTCTGATTTTAAATTTAAAAATAGGATTGGAGGTTATTATTAACATATCTGGTAAAATTATGGCTGTGATACTTTAGGTAATATGACAGCTGCAGAGATGGCAGGTTTTGGTATTACAGATAATCATTGGTAGCCTACTACATATGCGAAAAAATCTTATGGCATCAGAGCCGCTCATGATAAAACTGATACACCTGATGGGAAATAGTAAGGTTAGTATTAAGGATATTCTTTGATTTTAGGTAAAAGTTGAGGTTTTTTGTAGAATTTTGATTTATTAAATAAATATTAAGAGACTACAGTAAATATTAATAGATTAACAATAAAATAAAAAGATTTATTTCTTATTTTTTCTTTTTTAGTATGTTTCTTAATTAATCTTTAATCTAAGAGATAATATTTTTGTAAAAGCCACTAATCACCATTATTTAATTTTTTAAATTTATATTATGATTTATTTTGTTATTTAGAGATTATTATTAAAAAGATCTTTAAAAATGCAATAAATTCATATTCAAACAATTGAATGGATTTAAATAATTTTATTTCAATAAAAATACAGTTCATTCAATAGAGTAACTATTTTGAGTTCAATATATTATTTTATAAAAGATAATTAGAAATAATAAAACTTATAAGTTATTTAATAAGGTAATATTCAAAATACTACATACATACTTACATGCATACTTAAAAATGAATTATCAATCAAGGCATGGCTATGATATTAAAAGTAAGATCTAATTAATTTGAATAAATTTAAAAACAAGAAAATATTGAATGATAATTTATTATTAAAAAAATTAAAATATTTAGAATTATCTTCATTCAATCTACATATTTTTCTACTATTAATGAATCAATTAAAGTAATTTTAAAATTTGTATGGTAAAGACCAATGCAAACCCGAAGATCTGAGTAGTTGTGAAGTTTTTATTTTTAGTTATCATTTAAACCAAGTTTATAGTTGTAATAGGGATAATCAAGTAATTACACAATCTAATCCTTTAAACAAACTCTCATTTCTATAATATAACTACCTTAACTAAAACCATTCCCTTTCATTTATTTATCAATACCAGTATCTTAACGTTTTTTAATCAAATTATTTTCTAATTCAAGATAGCAGCACAATTTATCATCTTTTATACTTTGAACTGATATATTTTTATTTTATATTAATCCTATAAAGAAAAGTTTTAGGCTATTTTCTATTCCATCTGTTCTAAATCTAAAAATATACTTTTTATCTTTTTCTAAAATCAAATCTAAAATGCATTGTGCCCATCCACCCTCTTTTAACTAGACCTCATATTGACTCTTTTAGATTTGATTAATTACAATATTCTGGTAATTGTTATTATAATTAGTCCCATACAATTAAATATTTGGCTTATATTATTATAATGTTTCAAGGAGATCAAAAATGGGATACTTTTTGAAAAGTTTATCAATCTCTTCCTTTTTAAAATGGCTATTTATCATTTAATTATCATTTTTTATGTTCTATGTTTAACTCTGAATAAAATTATTATTCTATTCTAATTCCTTTCTTTTTTACGTCAACAAGAATAGATCTTCAAGAGTCTCATCAGGTAATACTCTAAAGAAATCAAATTTATTTCTATCTTTAAAGATTTAATTAAAGTCTACTTTATTCAAAAACGGATAATAATCAATTATGAATTTCTCAAATTATTGATTAAAACTAGGATGAGTAAAATTGAATTAGTTTTTAACTAAATTATTTACAATCTTAGTTTTAATTGAGTTTTTAACTGAATTTTTATAATCACTGTTATTACTATTGAGAAGTATTGAGTGGTTTACATAATCATCTATTGAATTTAATTATTCAGTATTTATAAGTGAGAAATCAATTGGCTTTTTACTTTCTTTAAAAATGTTATCAAATGATAGTTATTCAATGATTGGATTCATTTTTTTGAATAATTATTTTAATGACAACAAAAATGAATCCGAACAATAATTAGATTTATTAGAAATTAAATTCATTACAATATCAATTTTATCTGTACTATTATTATCACCTGTTAGTGAGGATTGATTTTAATGAATGATCTAATCATCAAAAAAGTTAATTTCATCTATAAAACTTAGTAAAGTTTATTTGATTGCATTAGGATATTCAAAATTGATAGGATTCTTAATATTTTCACATTTTTTAAGTAGATTTTAGAGCAATTCTGTATTTCTATCTTTTTGAGACTCTATTTATTAAAGAAATCCTTAACAATCTTATTATTTATGTAGTAGATTATCTTAATTCACATCAAAAAGAAGTTATCTAAGTTAAGATATGCTAGAAATATCTTAATATTGCTAGATAATTTATTCACGCTCAAATGGCAATTCGAGAACACTATTGACAATATTCTTTTAGCAAATATCTAACTTTCTTAATATATCTTCTTTTAACTAGCTAAAATAGTTTATTATTTACTCAACAGAAGTGGATTAAGTATTAATTGAGGTTAATTCAATTAATCTTTTGATGATATCATAATCTTTTACAGGTGGCCATTTTTAAATGATGTGCGAAGATCCTTAGTGTATAATCTATTTGATTAATAGATAATTTATACCTTTAAAAGAGAGATCTTCATTAATGCAAGTAGAACAATAAAATAGATTTTCACTATTCAACTCATTAACTTGGATGAATTCAATATCCTTGTTTTAATGCTTTAAGCATTTTAAATTTGATTCTGACTAAATAAGATTCATTTATGATATTTTTCTTTAATGTTTGTTTTGTTAGTTTTTTTAATTAAAAGTTTATTCCATTCAATTCTCACTTCTTAATTAAATAGAGTTGATAAATCCACCTATAATCTTACTAGAAATTGAGTGTATCTTTGAAAAAGGCTTGATTCTAATATCTCTGCTTAATATACATTAATACTGTCAAAGATTATACCATATTTTGATACTTTTTGAAGAAAAATATTCTTTCCTTTTCTAGTTTTTAAAATGTAAAAATTTTATTCTCCTATTAAATTTATGTATTTACATAGTTATTTAAACTAATTAAAATTCATATCAATGATTTACTTTTTTGAATTCTTTACTTTTAAGATAGACAATAACTTCTCTCTCCTTTTTCTATTTAGTTAGTCTCTTTATTCACCTTTTCTACATATTATGATAAGCATTACAAAAATACAATAAGTTTGTTAGATTTCTGTAGTACTCCTTACCATAATTAGTTTTGGGACTATTATGTTCGAAATCTAAAACTGATTCTGTTATAAAAAAAATCTCATTCTTGAGTCTAAACACTATAATTGATTGGATTATAAGTAGAAATACTTAGTTAAATCTTATTAGACTATCCTAATAATTAGTTATAATTTTCTTTAAAGATTTAGCAACTTCAACATTAATGATATCTAAAATTAATGAAAATAGATTCATTTCAAATTTTAAACTTTTGCACTTAAACTTCTAGTAAATATTTCTATTTAATTAATGAATAAAAAATGTATTTGTAATAGATTAAAATAAAGAAATTACTATTAGATAGTTAAAGAGAATATTTGTTTAATCTATGAGTCAATTATTGAAAGAATAGTAAGTATCTAAACAATTATTTAAAATAATAAAATTCTCTAATTCTATTAAATTTTTAAAATACAGAGGGGGAATAACAGATTATACAGTAATTACTTTAATCTTATTTGATATATTTAGATTTTAATTTATAAATAATATAATAAACTGCTCATTACCTAATTTTATGCTTACTTTTTAATCATGAGCTTTAAACAAACTATATTCTATAATATTTTTTATAAATATTTAACCTTAAATATCAACTCTTTATACTGGCTTCTATTCAGTCAACTCTGTTATTCATATCCCAAATATCTATCTTAAAAAAAGTTTACTTCATTCTATTAATCATTAAAGGAGAAAACTTCAATATTGAGTATTTAGTGGTCGTTTGCAACCAAAAAAATTAAAAAAATATGTGAAAATTAGTTGTAAATTTGAATAAAATATAAAAATTATTTTATAAAATAAAATGTAAAAAAATAATTTTAAATGATAAAATTATTTCAAAATAGATAAAATACTACTTACTGAGAAAATACTATTAATGTTTTAAAACTTATTAATGCTCACCTAGATAATAATAACAATAAGAACTTCATTGATAGTAGAATATATTAGCAGATGATTTCTTTTCAAGAGTTATTTTATGACTCTGAGAAATTCTATTAGAATTTTTACATCTGCTTGTATATTTAAACTATGTCATACATTTTAGATAGAATTTTTAGGAGATTAGTATTAGAAAGTTATTTTCTGAATTTGAGAGTTTCAACTAGGAATTTAAATTCATTTTATATATCACTAGAAATTTTTAAAAAACAATCAATATTATTAAAAAAATCATCTGCACCAGGATGAATTCCTTTAAAAAGTTATTTACACTATCCTAGATATTCTTTTTCATATTTTTAACTTTTTTATTATTATCCAAGTCTATTATAGCAAGAACAAACATTTCTAAGAGATTGTTCTAATTATGGGTGAATTCCTTTTAAAAGTTATTTCCTCATTAAGAGAGATTCTAATGAATATTTTAAAGCATTTTAATAATCTTCTTAATAATAATAGAATTCACCAATGCTATTTAGAGACATTGCTATATCAAGGTGATTTCCTATAAAAAGTTATCTCCTCATTTATAGAGATTCTAGTAGATACTTTTAAGCCTATTCAGAATTACCTAATTTTTGGTGACATTAGCCAATATTATTAAGTGTAGCTGCTTTTTGAGGATGATTTCCTTTAAAAAATTATTTCCAGATTTAGAGAGATTCTTCTAGAAATTCTAAAGCTTTTTAATATAGGCCTTCTGCTTTAAAGTAATTACCAATATTATTAAGAGAAATTGCTATATCAGGATGATTTTTTTAAAAGAGTTATTTCCTCATTTAAAGAGATTCTTATTCATAATTTATAGCAGTTTTATATTTTCCAAGATTTTAATAGATAATTCCAATATTACTAAGAGTATGTGCTATGAATGGATGATTTCCTTTAAAAAGTTCTTAGCTCATTTCTAGAGCTTATTTAAGGTATTTTAAAGCTTTTTAATGATCTTAAACAATAGCATTATAGTACATTCCAATATTACTAAGAGAAATTAATTTTCTTGGATGATTTTTTTTAGAAATCTATTCACACATTTTGAGAGATTAGAATAAATATTTTTCAGTTTTTTAATATTCTCCAAGATCTTAATAGCAATAACCAACATTACAAAGAGATGATTCTATATTAGGATGATTTCCTTTAAAAAGTTATTTGTTCATTATGAGAGATTCTAATTAATAATTTAAGGCAATTTTAAACTCACCTAATTGATTATAGCAAGAACCAACATTACAAAGTGAAACTGCTATTGATAAATGATTTCCCAAAAAACTTTATTTCCTCCTTTTGAGAGATTCTAATAGAAAATTTAAAGCAGCTTAATATTCTCCAAGATTTTAATAGCAAATATCAAGATAATTTATTATTGATGGATGGCTATCTTTATAAGTTTATTTAGCTATTTTTAGAGAGTCTAATGCATATTTTAAACCCTTTTAATATTCACCTAGTTGATTATAGCAATTACTCATATTATGTAAAATAGTGGCCTTTAATGGATGACTTTTAATAAATATTTTTTCACACATTTCTAGAGATTTTTTTGAATATTTTAAGGCAATTTCATATTCACCAAGTTCTAAGTAGCAAATGCTAACTTAATTTAGTGATCCTAATATTTCTGGATGGTTATCATTATAACATTATTAACTCATATCTAGAGATTTTTATTAAAATAATAAACCCTGTTCAAAATCTCCTTGATCTTAAAAACTCATACCAACATAATAAAGAGAACTTGCTAAATCAGGGTGGTTTCCTTTAAAAAGTTATTTCCTCATTTCTAATGATTCTAATTTATAGTTTTAAGCAGTTTCAAATTAATTAAGACTTTAATAGCAGATACCAACTTAACAAAGAGAAGCTGCTATATCATGATGATTTCCTTTAAAAATGTATTTCCTTATTTTGAGAGATTCTAATTAATAAGCTAAAGCAATTTAAAACTAACCAAGCACAAAATAGAGTTAACCAATACAACTAAGAGAATAAGCTATTGATATATGACTATCTGTAAAGAGTTAAATATTCATTTTGAGTTATTCCAATTGATTTAGAATTTATTAAGCAAGACCAGAATCTTAAATTTAAAAAAGCTCAAAGTTATTAATCAAAGTTTATTTAAATGAGAAATTTCCTGCAAAAAGCTTAATTTCTAGAGATTTCAATAGATATTTTAAACCCTTTTAAGAATCTCCAAGACTTTGATAGCACATACCAACATTATTCAAACAAACTGCAATTTCAATATCAATTTAATGTAGAATTGGTCTATCTTAATGAGACAAATTAATGTATTAATTTTTATTAAAATTCTAATTTTAATGATTCAATTATATTTCTTTTTTCATTTTAAATAAATCCAACTATAAATTATTATAGTACAGCTTTAATTTTTAGAAATATCGAATGTCTTTATTTTCATCAAATGAAAATAATGTATTTATATGTGATACCTTTTGATTATACAATTCTAAAAATTAATAATTTTATGAACTCTTAATAATGTCTAAAAATAGTTAATGCAATTTAAGACACTTACCTCTTTTTAATATCTCTTCTTGTGTCATATATGTTTTTATAATTTCCTTAAATTTCAAACAAATTGAATCTTAACAACAACAACCTTATTCATAAATTTTAATAATATCAGATAGTGTTTACCCTAAGGAATATAAATCTGAATAGTAATAAATTTTTTAATTATTCTGTCTCTATTCTGGAGGTGAGTAATAATTAGTATATCCTTTACTTTAAATAGTTTATTTTTGTTTGATTAAAGAAGATATACCAAAATCTGAATAAAGATAAACACCAGAAGAAGATACTAAAATATTTTAAGGCTTGATATCTAAATGTAAAATATTGTAGATTCTTAACTAAACTAACCCATCTAATAAATCAGTTATCATTTAAAATAGTTTCATTTATGTAAACTCAATCTCTTTCCTTTCTATCTTCTTCAATTCATCTTTTAAACTAAATTTACATTTTTCAAGAATTAAGATAAAGAGATCTTCTTCTATTTCTAAATAATCCAACAACTAAATATAATTAATATTTTTTTCGAAAATCTTCATAATTTTAATCTCTTCTTAATTTTCAGACTTTTTGCAATCAAAGTATATCTTAAAAATAACATCTTATTATTATCCCATATTTAAAATTTAATATCCTTCAAAAATGACTCCTTCTCCTCCAGATGTTAAAAACTAACCAAGCTAATATTGCTTTAATATTAATTTTTTTAATATTTTATCTTTATTCGATTTAAATGGCTCTCTTAGATTTATATCTTTATTCTTAAAATTAAACTCTTCATAGCATTTATTTAAAGAAATCTCAGAAATTTACATATCTATTGTTTAGCTTTTTAATTAGTCAATTATACTAATAGTCTTGTTATATTCTTAACTTTAATCTTCATCCTAACTTTGATTTATTTACTCCTATTAATTATTTTTTGTTAAATTTCTTTCTTCATATTACTAAAAATTAAAATCTAAATTTTCATCTTCTTTATAAATGCTATATGGATTTTCATGATTTTTTATTGTAATTTCTGCTTTAGTCTTTGAGCTTTCAGATTTTTCTTGAATATCATTTATAATAATATCACCTTAACTAATTGATTTGTTTATTATATTAACACTAAGCTTAGCTAATAAAGTAGATTTCTGCTTGTTTAATTCGATAATCTTCTTTCGTAATTACTTTTTAATAGTTTCATCTTAAATAAATATTTAATTACTCATTTATTATTACATGCTTATTAAAGTTAGATTGTCAGCTTTTACTAAATAATGGAGGAATTAATAATTATTGATAATTTAATTTATTAACTTTAGATTTTTTTATAGATAAAATTAGATGTAGAAATAATAAATTTCACTCCTTCAATTACAGTTTTTTGATGTTTAATTCCAATATTTATTCTGTAATTCTATTTTTATTTTTAAATAATATCTTAAGTATTTGTACTAATTTTTTAGAAAATAAGATAATTGATAGAATTTTTTTTTTTTTTTTAAATTTAAAAATATTCGGATAATTTAATTTTCTTAAATTTTCAATAAAATTAGCCTAATTAATATAAAGTAATTTATTTAATTGATGTATTATTGTGATTTTCCTATCTTTAAATTAAGTGGAATTATTAATATTTTCTCAATTACAACATTTTCTAAGAATTTATACAGCAATTTATTTTCTTAAGATTTTATTTAGTTTTTTAGAAAATTTTCTATGCAAATCTATTATCTGAATAATGTAGTGATAAAAATAGAAATTAAATTAAATAAGAATTAATTGATTGAATTCTAAAAGGATAAGAGATTTCAATATGTTTGAAAAATTTCCAATCTCAAAAAATGATTAAGATTTTCAATCAGAATATTTTAGAAAATATTTTTATTAAGATTTTCTATATTAATTTCTTTTGCTTTAACTACACTAATATGTTTTGATTAGTATTCATGTTAATTAAATATCTTTACTAAAAATGAATGAGTTTTCTTTATTCTAAAGGAGATATTTTATATTTTCTTTTTATAAAAATGAATGTGATTAATTCTTTTTTCAAAATTAAATAAAATAAAATTTTATTTTTAGAACATAAATTACCTCTAAAGAGGTATTTTTAAGAATAAAAAAATTTATTAATTTTGGATTTTAATAAGTCTCAAAAATTAAGTAAATATATCTACTCATTTATAAATTGATAGAGAATAGAACAGATTTATTATTAAATATTATAAATCCTAAACTTTCAATTTTATTTATAATATTTCTAATAAAGAATAAAGAAAGTAGTTTTTTTAGATTAGAATTTTATATTTTTTAATAATAAATTTTTATAATATAGATAAATTGATTAATTGTAGGTTTTTGGAAATTTGTTTTATTTATTTCTAATTTTATTTATTGGCTAATCATAATCATTTTTTTATATAATTTTTTATATTATGTAATTTAATGTCATAAATTCATTCAAAATATCGTAATATTGTCACTTTCCTAATTATTTGTCATTATTAGAAGGAGCTTAATACAATATTTGTTAAAGATAAATAATATTTTGTTTATATCATTTGATATACACACTTTTGAAAATTAAAAAATAATAAGGATTGTAATCAAAATCTAATATCTTATAAAAAAGAAGAAATATAAAAGTTAAATGGAATAAATTGGTAAAGATGAATAAGATGATGCTATATTAGAAGAAAATAATATCATAGAAATTAATGAGGATGATAAATACTAAAATATAAATGAAGTAGAAGGTAATAAATAGTCGCGAAGGCTATATATTGAAGGAAAAGAAGCAAAGAAATGTGTTGAGGGTTTAAAAAAGATAGGGAAAGTATCTAAGGTATAGCTTTAGAAATAAAAAGCAGTGATATGGTACAGTAAACCTGTTTATTTAAATACTATTAAAAGCATTACCAAACATTTAAAAGGGATACAAATTTTTAGATTAATGTCTACAAATACTAATACTCACAGCTTCTTCTAATAACCCTCTATTCCTAATTATACATTATAATAGGATCTAAATTATAATAATCCAGAAAAGAGTAGAAAAGATAATAATAATGTTCAAATAAAAAGTAATTTAGACATAGTTAATTTGGATAAAATATCTAATGAGTTAGTAGATATGATTTTACTTAATAAGTGGAATCTTGTAGAGCTTTTAGATTTTATAAAAATTCATAAACCATGCCTAAGATCAAGTATGCATAGCGCATTAAGCTAATACAAGTAAAAGATTGAAAATGCTCTTGAATTTGCAAAGATGTATAAGCAAGAAAAGTAACAAAAAGGTGATAGCTTGCTTAATTTATCTGCAGGAGAGAGCTGTTTTAGTGCAAATAATTAAGAAGATAGTTAATTAAATGTTTATAAATAGATAATAGTATTATAGGGTGAAGAAAAAAATGAATTAGGATTACATGAACAATCTACACATGATAGTAACCTTATTGGTGTTAAATAGGATAAGTTTTTTGATACATAAAATGACATAGATAAAAATATAGGATAGTACTCCAAATAATAAAAATCTTTAGCTTAATACAGATTTAGAAGATATTAGAATGGGGTAAGATAAGAAGATATGAATAGAGAATATCAAGCATAATATCAAAAACTATTTTCTGAAAATAAAACCAATTCTAGATCAACTCCATCAATTATAAAAGTTTGAATTAGACATTTGTAAATTTAACATATATATTTAAATACATCCCTTACTATTACTATCTTTTATTTATTCTGTTTGATAATAATTCAAATAATTTTACATTCAAATTACTAAATTAATTGAGAAAATAAAACATATTATCTTTGCCATAGTTCTATCTAAAATGTATGAATTAGTATTGGAATCAAGTGAATTGAAATTTCATTATAAGAAATATTAAATAAGTATAGATTTATAAAATGAAGTTGGAAGTATAAATTGAAACTAACTAATCACCTATTATTGAATTTGATCAATTTAAATTTAAATAGCAACAACTTTTTAATAAAGTTTTCTTATCTTATCTTCTATCAATTTGTATGATCATCAATTAGATATAAATAAATTAATTGACGTCATCATTGAATTTTGTTTTTTTTACTAAAATTTCCCACCTTAAAGTGCAAATCGTCCTAACTAAATAACTTAAAACAGAACAGAATTTGTAATTAATTATCAGATAATGAAGAAAAATTAATAAATGATGATAAACAATAATAATTAATTTTAAGAAATAGTAAAAATAAAAAGGAAAAATAAATTAATATAGAAATCCTTTATTTATTTTAATAAAGTTCTTCTAGATTTCAAAGAATATATTTGGAATAAGATTCAGTAATAATATAAAAATGAAGGAACAATTAATTTTTGTTCATAAAAATTTGAGGGAAAATATTTTATAACTTATCTTCTAAGCTATATTGTAATTGAGGGTTCTTTTGAAGATAAAAAATTCTAAAATTAGAATATTATTTTTATTATGGTTTTTATAAAAATTTTTTCCTTTTTATTACAAGAAGATAACTTCATTTTTTTTCTTACAAAATTAATTTCTTTAAAATAGTTAAAAATGTATCTTTGATGTTTAATCAGCTTTTATAGGGGAAAATAAAAATTAAATTCTTTCTTAACTATTGAAATGGTGTTTTTAAATATATTATCATCACTTTATTTAAATAAAAATAGATAATATGAGATGTAATATATTTATTTAATGAAATCACACCAATACTAACTTTTGAGAATTTATCAATATTTCATTCTGTTAGTTTAAAAGGTTATTTCAACTTCTCTTTTTTGAACTCAATAGGAAGTCTTAAGAATTTATTAGATTATAGAAGAGAGAGCAAAAATTAGCTAGATAAATAGTTTATTAAATAAAAAATAACTGAAAAATATTTATCAAAATTCTAAATACTGAAACTGATTTATAATTCAAGATTTTTCGTATTGATCTAAGGTGAATAAATCTTATTTAACTTAAAGGTGAATCTCATTCTCTTAAGGATTTTTATTTTAACCCTTATTTATAGGCAAATTTTCATTCATCTATTCACCTAAAAACTATATAAATCCTCCTCCTTTATTAAGCATAGATGAAATGAATATAAAAAATAAGGAAGAATTATTTAATATTACATAATTCTATTGTCATAACTTTATCTAATTTCAATAAGAAAAATTATATCGAGTTATCGAATTTGAAAGATTCTCTAGTAAATCTTTTTATTTTCTTCTTTTTATTAGATTTATAAATTATAATATAAAAGGTTCCTGAACAGAATATCTTGAGAAATAAAAACGATGCAGAGCTGAGTTAAGAATAAAAAATGAGCATTTCTCTTTCAGTTATTGATTCTATCTATTATATCACTCTTTTGTATTATACACAAAATATATTAAGCTAGATAATTTTTTAATAAATGAAACAATAATGAGGTTATTTTCAAGCTAAGTAATTTTCTCATTTAATTCATTTTATGGGATTTAATTTAATAATTATGATTTAGATGATTTTGGAAAGAAAAAAAAATAAAATAGCCTAATTTTCATAGTTTCAAGTATTATTTATAAGATTTAGCTTGCTGGACCTTTATGTATTCCTCACCAGAGATTTTTTTCTATTGGAAATGAAAAAGTCTATATTATAAAAAAGATTAACCGAAAGTAGATATACCTTTAAATAACAAAAAATCTAATTCTTTTATGGATAATACTGATTAATATCTAATACAAAAAGAATATTTGATAACAATATGGATAGTTGCTGTTTTTGCTTCTTTAAGTATTGGAATAGATGGATATTACAAATTTTAAGATTACAAAAATTCTAAATCTTCATATAACTACCCAAATCTGCTTAATATTTACTGTTAGCTTTTGAAATTGGATATATTCTCAACAGTTGGATTTATAATTAGAGGTGTAATATGAACTATTAAAGAATACTAATATATCTAATATTTTACAACAAAATCAAATAATAAAATGATTAAACTATTGGTATATTTTATTAACAAATCATAGATGATCAATTTCCAAACTAATCTTTATTCTACTTTCAGAGTAAACTTAAATTTATTTTCTCAGCTAGTGTTGAGTAATTTATATAAAGTTATTTTCTATTCACTTTTATCATATTAGCATACTTCAAGTTTCCTAAATATTTCATAATTTTCTCTTTATTTAAGTTGTGTCTATCTGCTAATTTTATAAGAATTTCTTATATAATCAAATTTTATCTTTCATTAATTCATAAAAATTAAATTATAGAACCTTTTTATTAAAATTATAAAAATGATTTTAAAAAATCCTTTCAGAAAAATAATAATTGAGAAATTAAAAGAATTATAAAAGGATAATAATAATAATAGATAATTTGATTAGAAGGAAATTGAAAAGAATGATATTTTACAAAAAAAATAAAATAAAATTGCGATGAGGAAGTTTCTCTAAGAATCAAAATTTCCTTATAATGAATAGAAAAAATTTGGGAATGTATATTTTCATAAAAATGATCATTTTCCAATACTATTAAACAGATATTGCAATTAAATGTAGTAAAAAACCAGTTCATATAAAATTTAATAGTAATACTTAATTAAGGAATTAAAAAAGATAATATGTCTTTTATTTAAATCATTCATTAATCATGGCAAATAGCAATATTCAAATTACTGATTTAAATATGACATCTATCTATCTATCTTATGAATTTTTATAAAGGTAAGAAGGTTTCTATAAAATAATAAATATAAATTGTAAAATAAGTTGAATTTTTGAGATATTGATTGTATTTAAAATTAATTACTTATAAAAACAATTTGGTTAATAAATTCATATTTAAATCTATAAAAAGAGGTACATTATTAATTTTTCTACAAAATCTAAAACTAAAGTGATAATTTCATTCATAAATAATAGTAGCAGATTTATTATTAAAAGATTTCTAATTCAATAATATTTCATTAATCAATTCTGCTTCTTCTTCAGCGAATTGCTTATATTATCTTAAATTTAACTGCTTTAGTAGAGAATGAAATAAAGACAAAGGAATTTAATTTTACTCACAAACTTTTTTGGATATTTATTTTGTTGTTTTGTTAAATATCATAATTTAATTTATATTATAGGTTGGATTAATATTATAGGTTAGATTGATATAAGAGGTAATCTTTTGTATACAAGATTTTAATTAGCTTTTATTTATATTTGGTTGAAATCTAAAATTTATTACTACTATTAAGGATACATATGTTGTTGAACAACAATGTATTTTCTATTATGTTAAATATCTTTAGATGATTAATACTATGGATAATTAGACTGTTAAATAATAATTTATTAGTTATTTTTATTATTTAGATAAAAATCTTAACATGATTGGCTATATGGTTAGGTAGTATTATGTTCTAAAAAAGTTAAATTATTATCGCTCTGTTAAAAATATTTATTTTCTTGTTATTATAGTAACTCATTTGGATAATCAGAAGATTAATAGTTATCGACATTATATTGTTTTTGCTCTTATAGATAATTATTATTTTTGTTTTAATAAATATAATGATATGATTCACATTTTGGGTTATCATAGCATTCACTGCAATTATTATTTAGGTCAAAATCCTAATCATATTGATACTATAGTTTATTATTTTGTTCTTCAACTATCATATTATTAGTATCGTTTAGTTAAAAATCATTATTTGCTCTCTATATTGGTTACCCATCCTCAAAATCAGAAAGTTATTAGCTATTATCATTAAATGAAACAAATTTAGGATCATGTAAAAAGGCTGAACTGTTATTATTGTTACCCCTATTACTATTCTTTTGTTCAAAATCTTACTTATTCTGCCAATCATCATTTTATTAGACATTATTATAACCTTGTTAAATACCTTAGCATGGTTTTGATTATATTAATTTATTCTCTAAAGGAGATTAATATTAGCTTG
>JH651251.1:224413-324201 GCA_000260095.1 Tetrahymena borealis | reverse complement strand
TATTATTATTATTATTATTATTATTATTATTATTATTATTATTATTATTATTATTATTATTATTATTATTATTATTATTATTATTATTATTATTACTATTATTATTTTATTCTATATCATACTTTTTCTGGTCATTAACATTTTATTAGCTATTATTATAGCTTTGTTAAATACCTTAATTTGGTTTTGATTATATTAATTTATTCTCTAAAGGAGATTAATATTAGCTTGTTTTATAGCATTGTTAAAAATCATTTACTGATTGTTATTAAGGATATTTAATTTTTTCCTCAGATAACTTTTAGTTCTTGTCACTATTTTCTAAAATACTGTCATATGATTTTTAATATGAAATGGGTTTAGGCTCATAAAAAGATGATTAGCTGTTATTATTGCTATTATTATTTTGATCTACATCATACTTTTTCTGCCCATTAAATTATTATTAGCTATTATTATTGATTATCTAATTGTCATAAAATTTGGATGATAGTAATTTATTGTCTAAAGAAGATAATTATTAGCTATTTTAATTGCATTATTAAATATCAATTACTGATTACTATTATGAATTTTTATTTTATTCTTCGTTTTACTTTTAACTCTTATTATTTTTTTCTAAAATATCACCTTACCTTTGCTCGTAAGAAAATTATTATTTAATAATATTATTTTATTAAATATCGTCATATGATTACAAAAGATACTTATTCTATTAACTCTTAATATTTTTTTCATAAATATTTCCATATTAATTAGAAGATTACTTAATTTGATTATTATTTTGCTCAATATCATCAAGTGATGATAAAAGAGTCTTATTCTTTCCATCAACATATGATTAGCTATCAAAATTGTTTATGTAATTACTTGAATTTGGTGTGGATTTTAGTAACTTGTTCTCTAAAGAAGATAATTATTAGTTATCTTTATTGTTTAATAAAATTGTATTTTTTGATTGCTATTATGGATATTTATTATATTCATCAAATGATGTTTGGTTCTTATTATAGTATTGTAAAGTATAATTATTTGATTTCTAATTAGAAGCTTCATTTGGCTCATAAAAATATGTTTTACTGTTATTACTATTATTTTATTCTATATCATACTTATTCTACCCATCAACATATAATTCGCTACTACTATTACATAGTTAATTAATGTAACACTCGTTAGATTATACGAATTTATTCTCTAAAGGAGATAATTATTAATTATTTTTATTGCATTATTAAATATCATATTCTGAGTGCTATTATGTTTACTCATTTTATTTGGCAACTATATTTAAGTTATTATTATTTGTTTCTAAAATATCACAATGCTCATAAGAAAAATATTTAATTTTATTTTTATTTAGTTAAATATTATCATATTTAAACTAAAAACACTTATTATTCTAATCGATTTTTAATTAACGAATGCTATAATTCTGTTAAATATCTTCATATTCTTTCTATTAAAATAATTTATTCTCTATAGAAGAAGAAAATTATTTGTTATTTTAATTGCATTGTAAAATATCGTATTCCGAATGTTATTATGGTGGCTCATCTTATTTATCTACTAAACTTAAGTTATTATTATTACCTTAATAAAAATCCTAACATGTTTGTTATTGTAGATTTGAGATTTAATAGATCTATTTCTATCCTTATTAACTAGAAGTATAGGGATTATCTTAAAATTAAGGTTATTATTGGGATTCTTACGATTATTACTTATAATTACTTTTTTCTCCTTAATTATGCTCCCCATAGCTTAAGAAATTGTTATCTTAATTATGCTAAACTTATTATCCAATTGTATTACTGAAATATTTATTTGATTTAAATTACTAAGTTTATAGTTATTTCTATATAGCTTCTTGATTACTCAATTTTTAGGTGAATATTTTTTTTCTTTCAAGAGGTAATTACTTCTATTGTTAGGGTGCCAAATAGTTAGATTTTTATTCTTAATTAGAGCTTTTGATTAAAGAATATTATTAGAATACCTATTAATTTTAGATTTGCATTTACTAAACATCAAATTCAGTTTTTTAGAGAGTAGAGCATGAAAAATATAATTAGTTATTTTTTAGAAGGCGAAGATACTTTAGATATTATGATTAATTGATTAGAGGGATTATTGTAGAGTAACTATCTTAAATGAATTCAGATGATATGTTTAGATCCTTTGCATATCTGATAAGATCCATATCTATTTCTATAGAGCTCTTATTAATCGAAGGAATTCCTTTATCAATCTGAAGCTACTTTAGTCTCTACAGTATTTCTCCAGAATTGGGTCTATCATAAGGATTAAATGAAGTACATTATTTTATGATATCACTTATCTCATTTTTGAACTAAAATTATGGTATTAAATTGATTGGATCAACTTGGCATTAAGTATTAAATCTATTAAGAATATCCTTGTCACTTATGCAGAGTAATCTAAAAAGAATTAGCCCAAATGAATAAATATCACTCCTTTAGCTAGAGCCATATATATTTTTTCCCAATTATTCTTCTAGGATAGAGCTATAAATTGGCAGTTGTTCAGGTGCTTAGTAGCAAAAATTACCTTGATTCATATTCAGATGAGTCATTTTATCTTTGAGCCGTTTCGAGGTTCCTAGATCACCAATAACTGCTTGATTATTCATATTGATAAATATATTTTCGGGCTTCAAATCTTAGATAACATATTTTTTTTAGTGTATTTCATCAATTCCACTAATAATATCTATTGAATACTTCAGGAATGTTGCTTCATTCTTTGGATAATTTAGATTTAAAATATCCTATAGTATTCCTTTGCATTCTTACAGCTTAATGAATGTGTATCCAGTACTATCATCGACTTCATGCCCCAAATATCTCACAACATAATTACAATTTAGAAAGCTTTGTAATGAGTTTATTTCGTTAATAATATCTTCTTTTAGTTATTAGAGTATCTCAGGATCCTTTGATGAAGGGTTTTATGCTTTAATAGCGTATCTAAATCCATTCATTTTATTTTAGCAGATGAAAACTATTCCAAATGATCCTTTAGCTTTGAATTTCACTAAATTATAACCTTTTTTAAGCAAAATCTACTTGATACTCTCAATTTTTTTTGTAAAATATTCTATTTCATCTGAATTGCCATCGATTTACCCTTCTTCGATCTCATCTATTGAGTTTAAATGATTCCCTAGATGTAAAATGTTATATTTTTGTAATTATTCATCTTGCTGGCTTTTATTTCTAACATATTCGCTTAATTTCTCAATATAAT
Organism: Tetrahymena borealis; assembly: GCA_000260095.1. NCBI lineage: Eukaryota > Ciliophora > Oligohymenophorea > Hymenostomatida > Tetrahymenidae > Tetrahymena > Tetrahymena borealis. The sequence goes on along the minus strand of JH651251.1, from coordinate 320,931 downwards.
TGTTCTTTATTAGAACATCATTAGCATTAATAGACATTCTTCTCATTAAAAGTATCAAATAAAATTTTACTACTTCTAAAGTGGTTTTTATATAATCACTTATTCTCCTTAATGAATCAAGAGCTATGACTAAGGGATTTCTATTTGTAAATGACCCTCTCTAGATAATGATTAAATTTATTTAATTTTTTTACTAATAACTTTGGTTTTTTCGCCCTTTTTGCTGATTGAATTATTACGCTAATTAATTTAATCAAATTTTATTTGTATAGAAGAATCTCATAAATTTGAAACACTAAAGAATCTTCTTCTGATTGGTTGATTTTCTCTCTAGAATATTATAAGAAATCAGCTTAATAATTACAAATAAAAATTAGAAGAAGGAATTACCATTCTAAAAAAAGAGAATTAAATTAAAAATTATCTATTGTATGTCAATTATTGAAGAAAAAAAAGAAAGTTATTAGATTAATTAATAAAAAGGGAAAATAATTACAAATTAATATAGACTTTACGAATTGTTTGGCTGGGTGCAATCTTAATGATATTGAAATTAGAAAAAATTTACCAAAACCATTCAAAAATCTAACAAAAATTAATAATAAATTAGATGAAAACATAATAATGTAAAATAATCGAAGAGATTATTATGTTTAATTGATCATTTTTGTATTGGTAAATAATTTAATATAATGGTTGGATATTTTCTAATATATTAATCCTTCCTTATAAATAACAAAACAAAATGAGCTTAGGATAAATCTTCATCTCAATATGATAAATCTAATTCTCAATAACAATTCCTAATCAGATATTATTTTTTAGAATCTATTTCTTTAAATGAAGTTTTTTCGAAATTATCTTCTTCTCTTTTACCTTTTATCATCCACAAAGATGGTATCAATAAAAAAAGAAGAAAAAAAGTAAAACATAAATATAAGATTCCCTTGCTTAATTGCTTATTCACCTCCTACTAAATTATCATTTCTTCTGCTATTATCCTTTTAATTCCCTCAAGAGCATATCTTCTAAGCGCTTAACCTTTTATGTTAGCAAAAATACCACAGCTGATTACATCTAGTGTTGTTTCTCCTTTTTGCTTTCCTTAGCTCCTTACTTAACTAAAATAGAGATTCTTATTGATACTGTGGTATATAGCAAACATCTGAATGATTACTCTAAAGGATTTTAGCAGACAGCTAATCAATATACTTCTCTATGTCACCTATATTAAAATAAAAAGTAATTTTAATTAGATTCATTTTATTTCTTTAACTTCATTTACTTATCTTTAAAATTATTTCTTATATATAGCCTATTTACCTATATATTTTCTTTATTTAATATCCCATTACTATTCTTTTACAATGGCTTTTACAAAATTGTTTGGTTTATTTTCAATATGAAGTTGAATTTCACTTTTCCTGAAAATTAAACTGTCTTTATAATTAATTGATTTTTTCACATCATAGTATATCAACTTAATTTGAGAATTTTGAATATTCCGTAAAATTATTCAAGTTTTTTTTAAGTCATAACTTAACATTCATTTATAAAAATATATGCTCTTTACTAATTATATTTTTTCAAATCTTAAATTATATAGTTTTTCTCTATATTTTATTTTTATGGTAAGAATTATATTTTTGTATTTGCTTGTAATAGAAAATAAGCTTACATTTTAATTAAAGTAAAATAAAATGAAATGAAGATATTTTAAATTTTATTAAAATTATTTATATTTATTAAAATAGATTTTACAATTAATTAATTATACAATATATGTAATCTATGTCATGCAAATAAGTTTTTGCCTTTTTTTATTTCATTAATTTTTTGATTTATTCTCCTTATATTAAATCCTCCTTATATTAAAGTCATTTTAATTAGAATATTTACGGTATATTTATATAATTTTATTATTATATTTATAATAAAATATAGAGAATAGCTATATATCTGATCTTTCTACTTATTCATTTAATCATTTGATAAGTTTTCAAATTGAATTTTTTTGGTTTAAATTTTTATAAATATTTTTCAAAGATTTCTTATAAAGAGAATTATTATTCTAAGGTAGGTAATATTTCTACTTCAAAGTAAAAAATTTTAGGTAGGATGAAGATTTTATGAAGTGGATTAAGTCTTTCTTCCTTAAAGTAGTTTATAACAAGATAAGCAAGCTTAAAAATAATCAAACACTAGAGAGGAAAAATTATATAAGATAATTTTCATATTTGATGAATAAACCAAATAAAGAATAATAAATTATTTTAAAATAATGAATTATTAGGGTTAAATAGTTGTAATGATTTAATAAATGCATTCAGATTTAAAGATTAACTCAAGTAGAACTTTGGTATGGAGAGTTTTAAATGAATTAAATATTTCATTTTCTAAAATTACAAATATCCAATAATTAAGAAAAACCATGAAGAATCTAGATTAGATTTTGTAAGAATAAACTAAAAGACAATTGGGAGACAACTATCTTTGCAGATGAGACCTCTATACTATCCCATTTACACTAAGATAAATGTTTGTGATTGAAAGAAAAGTTAACAAAAATGAAGGTACCTAAAAATATAGAAAAGATCCTTATTTTTGTAGGAATAGAATATAATGGTATCACAGATCTCTGTATCTTTGAAGAAAACTTAATAGGTGCTAAATATAGCGAAATTATTGAAGAATTTTAATTGATGAAGGGGAGAATATTTGGAGACTAAGATCATGATCCAAATTTTACTTCTAAAGTAGTATAAGAAATTTATTAATAGTATGATATTGATAGGATGGAGGATTACCCATTGTGTTCTCCTAAATTTAATCCCATTCAAAATGTCTGGAGTTAAGTAAAAAATTAATTTAATAAAAAATAAATATTTACAAAGGTTATAATTACCGTAATCCCTCAAAAACGTTCGCGCTGCTGATTACGAGGTTAGGAAAAATAGGTGCTTTTTTAATTTAGTGGCAATCACTTTTCTCAAAAATCAAAAGGTGTTTCCAATTTTTTGAATGTCACAATATATAAACTAAATATTAATATGGATGAGTAATGATTAAATAGTATGAACTATTAAAATACTAAATTAGGAATTAAATTTATGAAAAATAGACTAGTATTGCCCACATTAAACAAAAAATTTACTTTATGTTAAGCATGAGTAAAATACAAATAAATATTGAAAAAATATTATTGTTAATTTTTCAATTAATTATTATGAGTAGCTAATGTAATTTATTTTTAAAAAATTCAACTTAATATTATTTTTAATTGCTAAAAGGAATTAAAGAAGTTCTCTAATCTTGTCAATATAGAAGAAGATACTTATTAATATTAAATATTTTTTTTTGTCTCTTAAATAAAATTTTCAAGATTAGTAGCCTCTTGAGCAAGATTATGAAGATCAATTTCTTTTTCTAAATTGTAATTCAACAATTCTTTCTCAGACATGTAAGATAGAATTAAGTGGTCAGCTCCTTTTATCATTTATAAGTATCTGTTATTAATGTATTAATCACACAAATCTATCAAATTGATTAATTCAGCAAATTTATTTTTGTCTTCTAATTATAAATATTTATCTATTGGAGTATTTGAATTGTTTATTACAAAGTGTTCTTTACCTTTTACTTATTTTAAATCACTAATAAGTTTTTAATTATATAAATACTTAGTCTTATTAATAATCAAGCTGCAGTAGAAATTTATTAGATTAGATAAATATTCATTTTTTCTCATTTATTCATAATCAAATTTCATTGATTAAGAATTACAATAGCTTTTAATTTATTTCTTAAGTTCATTTAAATTTTTTAAGTACTCCTAAATAGCAGGATTCCATTCATCTTCACTTAATCTTTGTTTACAATTGAAATATGAGATTATTGGTTTATTCAATATTTATTCTATAAACTTCATTAATTTATTATAGGAATTATTCAGATTTGTTATAGCCTCAGAAGTAATTCCATTAAAATAATTAATTATTATTGAATTATTAAATTCAATTTACTTTTTAATTATTTCTAAATTTTCTTAATTATTTTAAGTTACCATAAAAGGAATTTTAAATTTATAGAAAATAATATTTTAGATTAAATATTATGAAATGATATCAGTTAATTAATTTTACTCCTCTGAACATTTAAATAATTAATTTAACATACCATTATTTTAAATATCTTTAACCTCTTAAAGCTTAAATAAGCCATAATCTTTTCTTTTGTCATCTTCACTATTACTATCATAATTATATTATTTTGATAAGAAATCGTTTTTTTGGAAGTACAGTAAAGATTAGTTAGGAAGTATATTGTCGTCTAATATATTTTCTAAAAATTCTTCAATTACTTATTCAAAAACTGTATTTTTTTTTTAAAAATAATCTTTTACTTTTTAAAACAAACCTTATTTAAAAAATGTAGGGTATTTTACTTAGGTAACTTAAGGAATTTTTTATTCAAATTTAGAGAGAGCTATTTCTTTGATCAGCATTATTTTTGATAAATCTTCCAAGATCTAAGTCTATTTATCACTTTCCTGATTGTAAAAGCTTTTTAATTGATGATTGTATTTCCAAAAGTAGTGTTACTTTCTAGAAATTATTATATTCATTGATGTAATTTCAGTTTCAAATAGAATAGGTTTAAAATCTAAAGTGAAAAAGTGTTTTTGAATATCTTGCTCTAATTTTTTATTTTTATTAAATTCGTATTATTATAATTCTTCTTTTTGATTATTTTTTTCTTAAATTTCATCTTTAATCTAAAGATTAACATTATTATTATTAATTTAAGGCTATTTTAGTTTGACAATATCTATAATTTTATTTTGTTTTAAATAATTAATTTATTATAAGGAACTTTTATGCTAATTTATTGTGAGCTTCTTAGCCATTGCGAATGATTAACTGTCTAAATCTTACAAGATTTTCTATCTCTTTAATATTAGCATTTCAACTTGCTAAGATTCATCCTATTCAGCATTTTTTATTTATTCTTAAATATCATATACTTATTAGTATTATTTTGCAATATTTTCATAAAATAGATCATACTATTCTTGAGTTTCTATTGTTTTGATTGAGTTTATTAACTTAATCATTAACTATATTTAATCATCCATTTAGATTGGAACTATTAGATTTATTGCATTAAATAATGTATTTTTCTACTATATATCTTCGTTAGAATCTACTTCAGTAATCTCATTTTAATTTTAAAAGTAATTAAATTTGAATTTTATTGTTCTAACTGAGGAAGAATCTGACTAGTTTTTTTTATCTATCGAGATTATATCTATTTCTAAAATCTATTATCTAATTTAATTGAATAAATAATCCTAAAATACTCCTCTAAAAGTTTATTAAAATGATAAATCTATAGTACAGTCCACTTTCATATCTGAATAATTCGGATTTTTTATTTTCTAAATGTAATCATAGAATTATTTTAATACCATTTCTTTATTATCTCTTACATTTGTTTCTGTATCTCTCAAAAATAATATTTTAAACTAGTTGATATTATTTCTATTTAAATAATCTGCCACTTTTTTAAGGTTTTAAAAAGGTTATTAATTAACTTCAGTATCATCATAGCCTGGAGTATCAATGAATCTGTATCGAACATTTCTAAATGTTATTGGGAACATTTAGCATACCTAGGTCTTTGATTACTCTCCTTAACCTCTAAGGCCTTTGTAGGAAGTTATTTATTCTATTAATGACGACTTTCCTATTTAGGATTTTCCTAGCAAAAGTATATTTTAAACAGCTTAATCTTGACTCCAATTCTAATTTTCCTCCTCTATTTAAATAATCTTATTTATTTTTTAGAATAAATGAGTTTTTTAATTATTTATATAATCTTTATATTCCATGAGATTAGTATTTAAATAATTATTAGACCAAATCTATTCTTTCAAATTCTCCATCTTATATGTATTAACTACTTATAGCTCTATTTTAGATTTTCTATCAAAGAAAGTCTTTACTAAAATATGGTGGATGCTAAATAATTGAAAATAGTTAGATGCTTTATCTTTATTGGAGAAAATTATTAATCTTTTGGGAGACAATTCATCTTAAAGCTAATTAAGTCTACATTCCTGCCAATTTAGAAGATAGCTAGATTAGAAATATTCTGATATTAATTTATCAACTTCTGAGCTCGTAATATTTCCTTCTAATACTTCATACAGAAAATAAATGTAGGCTAACGTAGAAAGAGAATTTAGATGAGTGGTAAGATTATTATTTATGATATAAATAATAAAAATATCCTTAGGGTGAATTTTTTTCATATGAAGATATTTTACAATTGTTAAGATATTTTCATAACTATTTCTATTTCTTTTGATTTCATTGATTCCTGGAGTATCAATAAATATCTATTCACTATTATGAAATAGTTTACATTATAATGTTTTAGGGTCTTAATTATTGCCAATTTCAACATTTGAATCTCCTGTTATTTCTTTCACAAAGCTGCTTTTTCCTACACCATTAGCTCCCAAAATTAAGTATACTCTTTTGTCTTTAAGATCTTTATTATCTCCAGTTTCATCATTTTCTGATGAAGATAGACAATTCATTTAGTCATTAGCTAGAGAGTTATCTTTTTAATCTTGAATTTGTTGGCATTCACTGCTTTAATTTTTTAAAATTTCTTCATAATATTCCTTGAATCTTTTTAATTGATGTTTATACTTAGCTTACTAACTTTCTTAAAGGACAAGGTTATTCATATAAATTTCAGCAATAATATATTTAATATATCCAAAAAAGCTGTAGTCTTCATTTTCAAGTGAATCTGCTTTCTCTTGTAGTTATTAGAGAGCGTTAACAAGCTATGTCTCGTCAAGTGGTTTTTATTGAGAAATGTTTTTGGCTTTCTAAATTAGATTTTAAATAGAATCCTCCATATTTAATTTATTATTTTATGATATCTCTTTTGAGTTGATTGATGATAGAACTATATTTTTATAGATTTTTTAAATTTAATAATAATTATTATAAATTTGATGACAAAACTCTTAATATTTATAGTGAAATCAAATACAATTTTAAAGTTATTTCTTATATTATAATTTCAATATATAGATGTAATTCCATTTACAATATGAATGAGGGATATATATTAATTTATAATAAGTAATTGCCATTCCTACTCTAAATGATTATATATAATATCGAAATTACAGGAAAAAAAAATTAGATAATTAAAAATACTTTCTATTATTTAGAACATTAAAACTTGTTAAAATAAAGCTGCTAGAGGGAGGACAATTAACTAAAAATAAAAATCTGTTGTGATCATTCCTTAAACAAAATAATAAAATTTCATTTTTTATTTTCAAATTTTTAAAATTCTTTTGTACTTATTTAGCTTAGCATGTTATTAAGAAAAATATATATGTTTGTAATATCCATTTTAAATATGAGACAATATAAATTAGAACATCTTTAGTTAAACACCTCTTAAAACTAATGATTATATTTCTAGTATGTTACAGTAACCCAAATAATTTTGGCTTAGTAATTGGATTAGTTTTAATCAGTATTTGCTTATTACATTAATAATTTTAATTTATTGTTACAGTACTAGATTCTTAACATCTTTAATTTATCATCTTACTGTATTTTAAAATATTTTTAGTTAAAATATCTTTTTTTAAATAATGTTGAATTTTAATTATCTAACTGTAATTCCTTTGGAGAAACTGAGTATAGAGGAATCACCCCTCAATATTTAAGAGAAATAATACTCAGCTCCTCACTATTAGTATATAGAAACCATATGTCGAGGTGTTGAGATATTACATATGTTCTTTCAGATAATTTATATCCTTTATTCAAGTATAAAAAATATCATTACATTTATCTCCACAATAATCATAAACTTTGAAATAGTATCTTTTCTTTAATTTTTTTTTTTTTATATATATAAATGAATTAAAAATATTTTCCTTTAGCTTTTTCCTCTTGACAATGATACGAACTACTACTGTAATTACTTGAATTTATGTGTAGTTTTTACAATTATTATTAATTTAAGAGTAACTTTAATAAATCAATCAGGTTTTAAGATATTTACATTCTTTGTAACTATAAATAGAAAATGTAAGAATAGTATATTAGGTAAATGCGATTTTAGACTGGGTAAAACTATATTTCTTAATTTAATGCTACATAATTATTTTACCAAAAGAGACCACTCCTTTAAATCCTTTACTCTTTTCTTTGTTACAATTTTAAAAAATATTATAAACATTCTTAAAAAAAAGTGAAAAAAGTGTATTTAAAATTAATTTTGATTTAGATATTAATTAAATCTATTACGCATATTACTACCTCCCTTAATCCCACAATTTTAATAGATATTCATTAATTTTCGTATTTCAGATAACTCAATTGGGAATAATTTATTTGCTAATTAATATCCCTTAGAGTTTAATGTTAATTAATAACCAAATTTTGAAATATCAAATTTTAGGTGATTTCCTTTGTATTAGATGAACTAATAATATTTTATTTTTAATTTTTTCCTCTATCAATTTGTAAATTAAAAATTGAATTTGAGAAAAAGAATTTACATTAATTAGATGCTTGAATTCATTTTGATTACTAAAAATAGAAAGTCTTAATTAATGTAATTTAATAAATTGTGGTTAGGTAGTGCTTGATTTATTTTATCTTAAATAATTCACATTAATTAAAAGTCTATTCCTAAACAAATTAGATTTTTGGGGATTTTATGTAGTTTACATTTTCATCAGTATTCAAAAACTTAGAATCAAAATCTTTTATATTAAAGGGATTAGTTAAACTATTTTTCCCTTTACCTTAAAGACTATAATGAAGTTTCAGATACAGTTTAAAAACAAATAATATTTCCTATATGTGAATATATCAGTTTTAAGTTATACTTGGTATTTTCTTTTTAATTTTCTCAATCTTCCCCTATTAATTTGACAATCTATTTGAGTGGCAAAATGAAATAGCTTTTGATAGAAATTTTTTAAGATAAATTTCATTTGCTGTTTTATTTTATATACTGTATAATAAATTATAAACCCTACTAATATAATATTTATTTAAAATTAATAAGAATTAAAAACTACTCATACCTATCGTTTGAATAATTAAGTACCCTTAAAGAAATATCATGGAAGATAATATTAAATAGGTATTGGATAGAATAAAAATCCTCACTAAAGAAATTCCTCCTAACAAAAATGAAATCTCATAAACTCTTAAGAATTTATAAGAGTAGAATTCACCTCTTGAAGATTCAAATTATGAACTGTTTTGTTATGTCAAATACATCATAGCAGAAACTAAGTTATCCCACCTTAATCTTACTGAAAGAGAGATTAATACAAATAAATCTATCTTAAAATCCTTCAAAGAAGATTATGATAAGTTAAAAGGAGAGTTCACAGAAAGCTTAGACAATAATTAAACCCTTAATGATAAAGATGATACCTTTATTATTAAAAATAACAAAATCAATTAAGAAGACCTACAATACTAAAATGAAAGATTATACGATTATATGAAGAGAAATAAAGTAAAATTTCTTTAAGAAAGAGTGCTCTTAATTATTGGAGATACAGGCGTTGGGAAGAGCAGCTTTGTTCAGAAATTAACAGGAGACTAAAAAGCAGTAATTGGCCATACAGAATAGTCTGAGACACAATAATGCAATTTATTTGTTAAAAATGGATATTAGTATATAGATACACCAGGTATCAGTGACACTAAGAAGTCTTATGAAGAAATCTTCTTAACAATAGCTAAATATCTTCATGTTAAAAAGTATAAACTTTCGGATATTTTTACAATTTATGTTCAGAATGGCAATCTCAAGAAGAAGAATAATAACCTTGCTATGCTTTCTTATGCATATTTCCTGTACGAAATATTTGATGGAAAAATCAAACCTGATGAGCTGAAGAAATTCTTTGGCGAGTATGTGTAGTCTATGAGTCTTCTGAATTGGAGTGAGTGCTCATTTCATAATTTAAATGATGGGCTATCATTCAAAAGAGCTTTAATTTTCACTAATAGAGATAGAGCATCTGATTACTACCAACAGTTTGATATCTTCCATATTGTAGTAAAAACAAAATTTGATAGAAAATTTAAAAAAGAATTTGAAACTTTTGATTAATACAAGATGGATTTCTTAAGAGAATAAATTTGGTCCAATAAATAAGATGAAAATACTGATCTCATCGCTTATAAAGAATATATTTAAAAATAAGAAGAGCATCTTTTTGAAAAAATACAAAATATAATAGATATAGAAATATAAAACCAGATTTGGAATGATAAACAATCTGTTCAAAATATACTTCTAATTGGTAAATCTTAAGTTGGTAAATCCTCTTTGATTGAATAATTAACCTAATTAAAAGGACTAAGGGGTTCTGGAGAATAGTCGATGACTTAAACCTGCTAAATGTTTCCTGTGACTAACGAGAAAGTTAGATACAGATTTATTGATACTCCAGGACATAATGGAACTGAAAGAAATTAAAGTCCTTTCCATAATTTAAAAATAATTGCAGATTTTTTAAGAAGAAATAAAATTAATGAATTTAAAATATTATATTTAGTAAACGCAGATACAGATGTTAGGGATGATTTGGAGTAAGTTCTCAAACAACTTTTTATCTTTATCTAATACATGTTTGATTAAGATTCATCATTTGTAGATAATGATTTTTTGAATGATTTAAATAGTTATTAATCTTAATAAAATATTGGTTAACTCTAATAAATGAGAAACAAAATTGTAAAAATTAATAGAATAAGTCTAGAAAATTTTGATCCAATTATCGATAATGAAAAGAACTAAATAATAAACGTAAAGTTCTTTACTAATTTCTTTACTGACTAGAGATTTTTTATTTAAGTAGATTAGCTTTTAGATAAATTACAATAGGATAGCTTGTTTAAAGCTATAGATTTGATAGAACCCATATCTATTGAAGATAAAATCCAGTACAGAATTTAGGGATAGCAATAGATTGAGATTATAGAAAATCAACAATAATATGAAAAAGCTTATATCAAAATGAATCAAAAGTATGTTTATCTAAACGAACTTTAGCTTAAAATCTTCAATGCGAAATAGTAGAAAGATGAAGTCCTTTTAGAAATATTCTTAAAAAATAAAGTAATTGCAATTAAAGATATTAAATCTTTTACATTTATTATGGTTGGGTAAATTAATTTAATTAAAGATTAAGCTGAGTACAGTAAACTTATAAAATCTTCTCAACAATTAGAAGAGAGTTAGTCTACTAAATTGCTAAATGACATTTATAAGCACTTTATAACACCCAAATTCTAACCAGTTCTGTTTGAAACTACTACCACTTCTAAATATGTTTTATTTTCTAGAATACAGAAATTCTATTCCATCCTTTATCACCAATTAGGGCATTTAATAAAAAATGACAAGAAAGAACACATAGAGATATTAGAAAACTTAGCTAAAACTAAACTAATTTAAGAAATAACTTTACAATCCTATTTATAATAAAAAATTATTGAATTAAACTATGATAAAAATAATAAGCTAGTAATTGAGTGGGTAGAGGTGTTTTCTTAAGGAATAAATACCATATTTGGGACAGGCGCATAATTATATAGATATTCTACTTACTTTAGTTATATTGGCGAGGCCTCTTCTTAAGCTGCTTATGCCGCTGCTCAAAAGATAAATGTAGTATCATTATGGTTGAATGTTGTTCTTGTTTCATTGAGTGTAGGAATAGATATTTACTAAAAATCCTAAGGATTTATAGGCTCATCACAATTTTAACGCAATACTCGATATAACATAGCCAGTGCAATAATTTCTGTAGTAGGGTATATGATACCAGGTTACGGATGGGCTGTAGGAGGTATAGCAGGAGCTGTGGCATTATATGGATACATCACTTCATCTCTATTGTATACCTCAAAAGAAAAATTTGATAATACTATAGGCATGTTTTTTAAATAGATCATAGATGATCAACATCCTAACTAATAATTACTCTACTTTTAAAAATCAGATTTTTTAAAAAGTAAATATAATATCTCCAATTATTCAAATTTAAAACAAAAAGAAGGGTATGAAATGTTTAGAGAGCTTGAATAGCATAAATTAGACAAAAAAGAATAAAAAATAACATTATAAAAGTTATTCGGCTTTATTAACCCTGATATTTAAATCCTTAAAAATTCAATTGCTCGTTAGATTGCCTTAAATATAATTTCCTAGGAATTAAAATAAGAAAACTATAATTAGGATCTATTAAGATATTTACCTCTCATTTATAAGTAAATCAAGGATAATTAATAAATAATTGACTCTTTTTATAACAACATGAAATGCCAATAATTAACAGATCTAAAAGATTCCCTCTAAAATGTAGAAGAATTGTTAAAAAAGAAATTAAAAATCTTGAAAAGGCTTAATAATACTAATGATAATAATAACCTAATTGAATTGTAGGAAAATGAGAAAGAACTTATTTAAAAAAATAATAATAAATTAATATCTTTTAAAAAGTTTATAGAAGAAAATATATATACATTTGAAGAGTAAGTAAATTTTGGAAATGGAAATTTGAGAAAAAATGATAATTTTCTAATCTTATTTAACTCTTATTGTAATTTGATGTAGTAGAAAACTAGTTATTTATTTGATTAATAAAAATAATTAATTAAGGAACTAAAAAAAAATGAAAATGATAGATGCCTTATGTTAAACTCTTTCGAAATTAATATGGGTGATTTTCTAAAATAGGTTTAGTCTAATAAATAAAGTTTAACCTTACTCACTACTTCAGAATACTATAGTTCTAGCAGGTATTTGCAAAAAATCAAAAATGAGGATCCTAATTTAACTTATTTATCTGAAAAGGAAATAATTGATGGAGTACTAGACTATTCAATAGATCTTCACTAATTGGTAAAAAATTCATCAAAATTTGAAGAGTTCGTAGACAAAATTAAAGTATATAATAAAGATAAAAATATTGATTTATCTTATGACCTTTTATAAAGGCTAAATGTATTCTATAAGTCTTATAATATATTGAAGGAGACATTTTAATGAAATATTTATGTGAAAAAATGAATGTTTCTATAAATATTTGTGAATGGTTTTTGTCTTACATTATTTTTTCATTTAAAAATTAAAGATTTTAGGTATATAAAGATAATTTAATAATTGTTTATACAGCACTTCAAATTAAGTATCTTGTATTAGGTTTATATATAAAATTTTAATACTCTTCTTCTCATTATTGGTATATAGAAACCATATATCGAGGTATCGAGATAATATTATATTCTTTTTGATAATTTACAATCTTTAATTCAATCATAGATAATAGCATTACATTTATCTCCACAAAAATCATATACTTTGAAATAGTATCTTTTCTTTAATTTCATTTGAATAAATGAATTAAAAATATTTTCATTTAGCTTTTTCCTCTTAACACTTGATACGAACTACTACTGTAATACCTTGAATTTATGTGTAGTTTTTACAATTATTATTAATTTAAGAGTAAATTTATAAGCCAATCAGGTTTTAAGAAATTTGCATCCTTTATAACTATGAATTGAAAATGTAAGAGTAGTAAAAATGTAATTGTGATTTATGCTGGGTAAAACTATATTTCTTAGTTTAAACCACAGAATTGTTTTATCAAAAGAGACCATTTCTTAAATTCCTTTACTCTTTTCTTTGTTACAATTTTAAAAAATATTAATAAAATTCTTAAAAAAAAGTAAAAAAAGTGTATTTAAAATTAATTTTGATTTAGATATTACCGTATTCCCTCGTTAACTCGTAATTCGTAAGCGAAATTTTTACCTACGAATAGTGAAGTTTGAATTCATATAAATTTGGGTCTCCCTCGAAATTCGTATGTAATCAATAATGAGGGAATATGGTAATTAAATCTATTACATATATTACTATCACTCTTAATCCCACAATTATTTCCTCATTTAAGATAACTCAATCGGGTTAGCTTATTATTTTATTAATATCCCTTAAAGTACAATTTTATTTAAATAACAAATTTTGAAATATCAAATTTTAGGTGATCTCCTTTGTATTAGATGAACTAATAATATTTTATTTTTAATTTTTTCCTCTGTCAATTTGTAAATTAAAAATTGAATTTGAGTGAAAGAGTTTACATTAATTAGATGCTTGCATTAACTAAAAATAGTAGTCTTAATTAATATAGTTTAATAAATAGTGGTTAGGTGTGGTTGAATTAAATATATCTCAAATATTTCGTTTTAATTAAATTTTCTATTCCTATATAAATTAGATTTTTTGGGGATTTTATGTAGTTTACATTTTCATCAGTATTCAAAAACTTAGAATCATAATCTTTTATATTAAAGGGTTTACATATTTCAAAAATTAGTTAAGGTTTATATGTTATAATATACTGAAACATAAATCAGAAGATGCTTCAAAAAGCTTAAGTTATTTTTTAGAAAGCTCTTAATTTTATGTGTTATTTATTTAACCATCCTTATTTTTAAAAGTTTCCTATTACATTAATACAAAAATTCATTAATTAATAACCTATATCTTATCAATATAACATACTATAAATCTATTTGATAAATCAATCACCAAAGCATTAACAATTTACAATAATTGATGCTAAAGATATTTTTAATTCCTCCCATCCTTTTAGATTAGATTGATGTAGTTGATATATTTCTCCACTCTTTCCCTTTTTTAATTAATTGATTAAAAATATTTTAATTACCACTTTCTTTGACTTTTAAAAAGTTCATTTTAGGAGTGGAGTAGCTAAATTTAGAAAAAATATAAAGAGTCATTGATTTTAGGGTTAAGAAAATAAATAATTAATTAAAAAAATAAATAATTATAACTTAAATTATTTAAATTCTAAAATAATAAATAAAAAAATGGATTCATTCTATTCCTAAGAGGAAGCTCTACTCAAAAGAATAAATAACCTTATTTAATAATATCCACAAAACTAATCTCTGATCAAAGATACTCTAGAATAACTCGAAAAAAGAGTAAAATATATTGAGGATGATGACATTAATCTGTTTGGATATATTAAATATATAGTTGCATAAACTTACTTAGATCACATTGATCTTAATCAATCTCAGAGATATAGGTATACTTGTCAATTGTCCTAATTTTAAGAAGATTTCTAAAAGATGTCCTATTTAAACCTACATAAACCTAATAATGCAAATTTTATAAGTATTGACAATTGCTTTAAAAGTATAAACAAAAGAGCTAATGATAATAGTATGAATAATAAATTCTAAAGGTTTTAAACAAACTAATTTCTATTTGAATTTAAATAAAATAAAATATTCCTAATTTTTGGATGTAGTGGAACTGGAAAGAGTAGTTTTATTTAAAAAATAACTGGAGATAAAAGAGCTTAAATTGGCCATAATTAAAATTCACATACGATATAGTGTTAATATTTCTGCAATGGAGTAAACAAATTTATAGATACTCCTGGAATTTGTGACACAAATCCAAATGTAAATGACTTTGATATTCTCTTAATAATTGCTAAATTTCTTCATGGTTAACAAATTAAGCCTTAAGATATTTTTACAATTTATATCTCAAATAGCGATCTCGAAATTTAGCAAAAACATATCTCTATGCTTTCATTCACATATTTTCTGTATGAAATATATGGAGGGAAGATTAGTTCTAGGGAAGCTGAAAAATTTTTTGGAGATTATACCTAATCTTTTCATCTTTTGAATTGGAGTGATAGTGGATTTCATCATAAGAAAAATAATGACGATTATTTATTTGATAAAAGAGCTTTGATATTTTCGAATAGAGACAAAGCATCAAACTATTTTCAAATATTTAATGTTTACCATATTGTGGTTAAGACATTTTTTGATAAAAAGATTGATAAAAACTTATAATATTTTGACCAATACAAGCTGTAGTTTTTAAAGGAACAAATTTGGTCAAATAATTATGAAAACTCTAATCTTTTTGCATATAAAGAATATATTTAAAATCAAGAAGCCCACCTAATGAATAAAATAGAGAGTATTATTGATACGGAAGATAAAAATTAAAGTTGGAATGAGGACTCCTCTGTCTAAAACATACTCTTAATTGGTCCATCATAAGTAGGAAAATCTTCTTTGATTGAATAGTTGACAAAAATAAAAGGACTTAGAGGATCAGGGGGGTAGTCAAAGACTTCTAACTGTTTTATGTATCCGTTTACTTTTGAATAAAATAGATACAGGTTAATTGATACTCCTGGATATTTTGGATCAGAGTAGGGGTAAGATTCTTTTGGCAATTTAAAAGTTATTGCAGATTATTTAAGGAGAAATAAAATAAATGAATTCAAAATATTATTATTGAGTGACAATATAAATATTAGAGATAATACGGAATAAGTTCTGAATGAGCTATTTATTTTTATTTAGTAAATGTTTGATTAAGATACATCATTCATTAATACAGATTATCTAGAAGATATTTTGATTGCCTAATGTAAATAATTAGATTTTAAGAATCCACTATATGGAAGAGTGCTATTTGTACAGAGAGAGTATCCTGACAATTATTAAAATTGCAGGCAGAATAGAGATTAGAATATTATAAAATTTTAAAGTAATTTCTTTACAGATAACGGAAACTTTATTGAGGTTGATATATAGGTTGATAGGGATCAATAATAGCATCTATTTACATCTACCCAAAGGATAGAAGCTCTCTCAATTGAAGATAAAATTTTATTTAGAATGTAATTAACTAGTAAATATACTGTCGTGATATCAACTTAAGATGAGTATGAAAAAGCTTATTTAGAAATTGACTAAAAGTATAGAAATCTGTATGAAATTTAAAATTAAATATCCTATCAAGATGAAAATATAAATAGAAAATAATAATTAATTTATCAAAAATCAAAGATGATTTAGGATTTATTTCAACAATAGTTCGCTCTGTTAGAGGGAATCAAATAAATTGTTAGTTCAAAGCAATACAACAATCTCACAAAATCTTTCTAAAACAATAGAATCTATTCAAATAACAACAATTCATAATAAATTAGTTTAGAAAAATTAAAGAATGACATTAATAGACACTTTTTTTAAATAGAATTCTCTCCTATCCTACATGAAACTGAGAGCAACTCATAAAATATATTAATTTCGAGAAAATAGCATTATTTTAGCTTATATTATCATCAATTCAAATATTTTATTCAAGACAATAATCCAAACCACATTAAGCTACTCGAAGATTTAGCAAGATTAAAAGTGATTTAAGAAATTACTCTACGATCCTATTTATAAATTAAATATATTGAATAAAACTATGACAAGAACTCTGAAGAAGTTCTTGAATGGATTGGAGTCTTTGCTAGAGGATTGAATACTATTTTTGGCACAGGTGCATAAATCTACAGATATGCTACTTATTTTAGCATGATAGGAGAAACTACTATTTAAGCATAAAAGTTAGCTAGGAATCTAAATGTGGCAGCATTATGGGTGAATGCTGTTTTGGCTTCTATTAGTATAGGAATTGATATATACTAAAACTCCAAAGGTTATATCTCCTCCGATTAATTTAAGATTAATACTGCTTTTAATTTATCTAGTGCCCTTATATCTTTTGGAGCTTTCTTAATCCCAGGCGCTGGATGGATAGTAGGAGGTGTAGCTGGTGGTATTGCATTAACGGGACATGTCTTTTCTAGCTTATTATTTACTTCTAAATAGATTTTTGATGAAACTATTGGCCTTGTCTTTAAAAAAATGATAGATGACCCACTTCCAAACTAGTAATTACTCTACTTTTAGAAGTCAAATTTATTGAGAGAGGAATTTCAATTCACCAATTACACTCAGCTAAATTAAAAAGAAGGATATGAAATGTTTAGGAAACTAGAAGTTAAAAATTATGAAGATAAAAAGTGTTGGTAGAAATCTATGCTATTAAGATTGTTTAAGAATTCCAAAAAAGATAATATAATCGATATAGCTTCTCACCACATGATAGAAAATATTCTAAGCAATCAATTCTGCTTGGAATTTGCTTCTCAATAAGAGGATTAAGATATTCATTAATATTTGCTTAACACTTAGAAGTAATTGGAAGGAAACAAATAAATAATTGATACATTTTATTATAGTTCAGATATTAAAATGGTTAGCGAAGTAAATAGCTCTCTCAAATAAGCAGAAAATTTAATAAAACAGAAATAGAAGGAGTTAGAAATGAAGAAACCGAATGTAATACTATCATATTAAGAAAAACTGGTTATTAAAGAATGTGAGACTAAGTTAAATACCTTTGTAGATTATATCAAAAATAATAAAATTACTTATTTGAACTAAAAGGAATTTGGAGGTGGACCTTTCAGAAAAAATAATCGTTATCCTATTTTAATTAAAGGCTATTGCAATTTGATAGAACTTAAAACTAAATGTCTTTATTAATAGAAGATTATCAGCGAATTAAAAAGAGACAATCAAAGTTATTGCTTTTAACTTAAAGACCCAAATATTAACTGCAGGAGCTTTTTAAGATTAAATGATTGTGATGATTTAATAAATTTGCTAGGAGTAAGTGATAACTATATTTAAAATAGATTCCTCTAAAAAATTGTAGGTTAATAAGAGCCTAATTTAACTTATATTTCTGAAAATGAAGTATTAGACTGCAAGTTAGATTACTCAATTAATCTTCATTAAGTTGCAAAAAGAACTAATAGTTATGAAGAATTTATAAGAGAAATTATAATAACACATAAAAATTTTTCTGAAAATCAAATAGGATAAAAACTATCTTTTGAAATACTCTTAAGACTGAAGAGTTTCTATTCATCATATAACTATTTGAAGGAAGAGTTTAAGTGAAAATTAATAATTATGATTTTTAATCTTGAGAAGGTATTATAAATAATAATTTAAATAAATTCTATTTTCTATCATAATGTAAAAAAATTATATGACTGATATTTTTTTATGTTCTCAATCAAAAATTTAAACTTAATACTTCTCAACAAATGAATTCTATTTAATATTTACATAGTGTAAAGCAAAATAACGAATATTATTTACATATATTTTTATTTTAAGTTATTTCATTAAATAAATTTACTAATTAATCTTTTTAATATTTTATAAATTAATAAGATCCTTTATTAGTAGTCTAGTGAGTGAAGAGGATAGAAAAAATATTATAAAAATTATAAATTTCAATCTTAAATTCAATTTAACTTAAAGTAAACACAATAATAAATGAAATTGTAATAGAATAACTAAGAAAAATAATGAATAATGCTTTAATAATGAATAAGTTGGTATCTAATTAATTCGATTTGATTGAAGATTTATTTGATTCATTTTTATGAAAATATGGTATTTAATAATAACTTATTTTAGACTTATAAATTTGTTTCTTGACTAAATTAATTAGGTCATTAAATAATGAGAACTTGATCTGATTTTAATAATAAAAATAATTTTAATATCTTGGTTATCACAATATCATTTATTAACTACAATAATTTAAATTGAAATTAATAATATTTATAAATAATAATTAAATTTCATTGTACCTATATTTTCATTTGGATTAGTTTTTTTTATTCATAATTTTTATGACAATTTTTTATTTCGGACTTTACACCTAAACTAAATATGATAGTTAAAATAACTAAAATAGATAGTTACTATTAGAGAAAAGAGTAATTGATGAAGATAAAGGCTCTTTATTCATTTATATTTATCAAGAAAAAATTAATTTGACAATACGATATTTGGAAACTATTGAGATGGAATGATGAAAGATAGATTTTTTTTAGCTTTAGTTGTAACCCTCACTCCTATTTTATTACCTAATAAATACCCTAAGAAAAGATTCGAAGAAGTACAAAAAAATGAAGAAGTTTAAAATGGTAATTATTATTTTCTAATTATTGAATTATGAAGTATGTTTTAGAGTTTAAATAAAATTAACAATACCTACACTTTTGTGTAGAGAATTTCAAAAACTAAAGGGATAAATTAATCTAAAAAACTCAGTTACTTTTTCATATCATCTTCTGATATTAATAATTCGAATTTTATGATAAGATATTTACTAGATTAATAAGTTATAACTATGTCCTAACTTATATTTATAATATTTTTTATTCTAAAATAAAATTAATATGATAGCTTTAAACTTGAGTATTAATAAACTGAGAAGTTAAATAATTATATTAAAGTAAATTAAATAAACGATAACAATATATTATAAGATAGAAATAATTATCTGAGAATTTCTTTTGTAAATTATTATTATATCAATCTATTTAATTTAAAATATTAAGATTATTTTTAGAACGTTTATGTTTAGTAATTGAATAATTTATTTAATCAGTAAAGAGTGAATATATAACTTTGAAACAGAAAGTAAGTAGACTACAAATAAAATATAGATTATGATTAGTTTCAAGAAAATGAAAGACTTTTAAATGGAAAAAAGTTATTTCCATTAGAATTTTTTTGATAAATGAGAAATCTAAGTTAGTCATGCATTTTTTGAGATTAAATATGGTAAGTAATTAATTAATTATTAGCATAAATTATTTTTATTAAGTGAATAGATTTTATTGTTATTACAGAATACTATAAATGATGATAGCTCATTCTAGCTAACTAACATTAATATACAATCAGCTATCATCAATCAATATAACCTATTTCTTTTATTCAAGTCCTTTTTTCATAGCTACTTCTTTTAGCTGGAATTTTTGCATTTCTTTAAGGATATTTATTTCAATTGTCCTTAATTTATTTCCTAAATCAGAGTTCTCATTTAGTAATTATCTTATTTAAATTTCTAAATCTGATATATGTTTCATGTATTAAAATTTCTCACTGATATGACTTTCATTTTCTTTCTTTAACTAAGCTATCTCTTTCTTTTGTTCTTCAATTATTTTCCTTTCTTATTCTTTATCAAGTGATACTTGCTTGTTATCATCTTATTCTACTTTGATTTTTTAATAATCTATCTTCTCAAAAAAATCATCAGATTATTTCAATGGGATAGTTAAAGGTAAGAGGTTATGAGCGCTTATTATATCGAAAGGCTATTAAGGTTATTGATTCTCTAATTTGAGTTGATATTCTTATTAGAGATCTGGTTTCACTTCTTCTTCTACTTCCATTTAATTTATAATATCATTTGAATCAGATTATTAATCGATATCATTGTAAAAATGAATTAATAGTATATTCTTAAATGGAGAATCTTATATTTTATCTCTTAATCTAACAATTCTCACTTATTAATTCAATTTAGACTTGCGGGCTACTATATATTAAAATCTCTCAAGTATTTAAATTCTACCATTGGTAGTTTTAGATTTATTAGATCTAAATCTAGCGAACCCTATATCTGATACTACTTTTATTAAACCTTTAGATTCTGTTTAAGTAAAAAACCACCTTCCTTATAAAGCCCGCTTTTTTATTTCTTATATCGTAGCAAAATCAAATTTTCCCTTGGTATGCCTTTTATTGAATTATTCATAAATATCGTGATAGAATTCATCTAACTCTTTATTATCAGCAAATTAATCAGCTTTGAAATCAAGTATTCTGTATTTGATCGCCTTTGGCTTTTTTTTTCTTATTTATTTCTTAAGATTTGAAAGCTACTTTTTCATAATTATTACCAAAATTTAAAAAATTTTTATATATAAATAATTATAATAATTTATGAGAAATAGAAGGTTCGTAATTCAATCGTATTTGAATTTTTATTTTGAAAGACTAAATGAATTACTTCTGCTCTAATTATGATAAATAATTGGCAATAAATACATTTATTTAAACATACCGTTAATCCTCATTAATCGAGACACATCTACCTTCCTACTATTAGCTCAAAAAGCAGGTCTTTAAAAAAATTTTTAATTTAAGGGGCTTATTTTATAAGTACCTTGAAATAGGAGCTATATAAGGTATTTTATTTAAAAGATCATTTTCCAATTATAAATTTAATATATTCTTTCCTCTTTCATTTTGAGGAATTTCTATTATCAAAGTAAGTAACATAATTTTTTTGAAAAGCACATACATCTATTATCTATATTTTGATTATTGAATTAAATTTATATTTGCCTAAAAATAATAATTTAGTATTTTTAAGATTGAATAATATAATTATTATTTATTAATAAAAATAATAAACATAGATCATTATTTAATTATAAATTATTTATCACTTACTTCTCATGTCCATCTCATTTATAACCAATTAGAATATACTATTAAATTAATTTATTATTCATTTCACCAATTTGATACTCAACAAAAATCATTTAAAATATTCCTTAGTAATCATTAATTTTGAGATTACTATATTTTAAATTTGTAATCTCTATGTAAAATCTTCCATAAATATTAGTTTCTTCTAAATATGATTATTAAAACTTAAATTAAAGAAGAAACATTAATAGTTAATTTAAATTTTCAAAAATTTATTTTGTTAATTAAGTTCTTATTATTATTATATTATTTTAATGCAAATTATAAAAATATAGGTCTATATTTTACTATAATAGAAAATAATCTGAACTAAAATTTTAAATTTTATATTAATTTGAAATAAATTAATTTAATCCTTTTATATAATAATTATTTTTTATTGCAAATTGGTATTTAAAGTGTTTAAATAGTTAATTTAAAGATAGAAAAACAATATTATAAATTTTATTAACATTTAATTTAGTTAGCTAATAATATTAGAATGACAATAATTTATTTAATGAGTGAATAAAATTTTCACTCATTTTTATTATTTTTTTATTTTAGTTCTAATCCTTGCCTATTTAGTTAAAATTCATTAATTTTTTTTATAAATATAATTTTTATTAACTAAATTCATCATTCTTGAATTATAATCTTTACTTTTAGAAATCAATTCATTAATTTTAAAAAGAAAAATAAAGTTACAAATAATAATTAAATCGAAAACTATAAATAGTAATCTATACAGATTTGAAGTTTGCTTTATAATTACATTCCGATCAACTTAATCATTTTATTTAGATATTCGTTTTTTAAAAAAGTTAAAATAAAAGACATTAAATTTTATTTTTTTCATTAAAATAATAAATTATGTAAGAATTCAAAAAATGTAATCTGAAAAATGTATTTAAAATTTTTATTAAATAAAGTTTTAACAATTTCAGTAACTTTAATTACTTTTGATAATATTTAAAGGAATTTTAAATAATATGAAAAGGATAAATGCCCGAATAATTTTTATAACAAATTCAGAATATTTACTACAAAATTTATATACATTAAAAATGAACATATTTATTTAATTTTTTATTTTTATTGATAAGAAAGATAGTATAGATAGAATGCAGAATCATCCTTTATTACTTAAAAAGAAAGCTAATATAAAAGTTAAGGCACTACTAGCTTTTTTAAATATCATTCCTAAATGAAGATAGAATTCCTTAATCAAATTTTAGAAAATAAAGAATTCACCATTCTTTAGATGAATTTGTAAAGTTACTTCTGATTTCTGATTGAAAAAGTTTGAATCTAATAAATTTCTTGTAATAGAAATATTATTATATAGAAAAAAATTATAATTTAGAGAAAAATTATACAAAAATTCTAATTTATTATAATATATTACAAACTATTAAATATTAAAAATTAAAAAAGTAAGAAACATACGAAAAACTACTATAGATAAATACCAAATATTATTAACTAACTATCATTCTTTTCTTAAAATTTTTAAAATGGGAAATCGAACAGGCTTTATTAAAACTGTTGATAGCAAGTTATGGGGATCGAATCCCATCTAAAGTGGTGTAATTGGTAATCAGGACTCATTTTCAAGAACAGCAGCATATAATGGATGGTATTCAATTAGCTGTGCTACAAACGCCATCAAAGAAACTGGTGTATATTTATAAAAATTTTTAAATTATTTATTCATTACACTTTCCTCATTTTAACTATAGACAAGTATATGGAACTGGAAGATGGACTATTCAGCTACCAAACAGGCTGCAAGTAAGATTAAAAGCCACAAAGATAAATGAAAAATGGACTTTAAACCATTGAGGATAAAGAGAGCCAATACTTAGAAGGAATTAAATAAGTGTATGTCGTATAAATGTTATCATAAATATTTTGATACACCTTTTCAGCTATTTAGAAATATTATAAACTTAAGTTTGTCCTTTCATTATTAATTATAGATTGTTATAAATTCCATTATAATTTAAATAAATCCTACCTACAATTTTTTTAATAAATTTCATAATATCTTAAATACTTATTATTTTTCTATTTCATTACATATAAATGGTATCTTCATTTGATATCAATTAAATTTAATTTAAAAACTTAATTTTTAGCATGATATTAATATAGAAACGAATCTACATGATATAACACCTTTTCTTTTATTACTTTTATTCACAATAATATTGAATAAGTATTATAACAATCAATATTAAGAAGAAGGAACTTGCTCCTATCCCTACTTTTTTCTAAAAAATGATTAAGAGTTAAAGAAAAGAATTTCATTAAAAAATATATGATAAAATAATAGATGTTTATTTTCCTCGTTTTTTATGATTTATTCACATGATTATTAGATATTTTATAAAAGAATTTGTTTAATGAGCCTAATCAGAATTACCATCAATAATATCAAAATAAATTTAGATAGAACCTGAAATTAATTATTTATTAAAAGTTTTTCTTTACACTGTTTAAATAAATAAACATAGAGCATAAAAATAAATAATTGAGCAATAGATCATTCTTAAATTATCCTTTTATTAAAAATAAACATATTATATTATTGTAAAATGCTTTTTATAGATTTTTATTATGTATTGTTTTAGAACAGAGCATAGAAAGTATAATCTTTTGATAAGTAAGGTTTATAATTATACCAAAAATTAATTTATTCTGGATCTTTTTTGTTAATTATTTGCATTAAAAAATTAATAAATTTGTAATATATTTTCTATATTAAATTATTATTTAATCTATATGAGAAGTCATAAAATAATAATAAGAAGGCATATCCTTTTGCATTTTATAAGAATTCTAGAATAACTTAAAAATAATTTGTGTAAGAAAGTAAAGAAAGAATATTTCATATTTTAAAATTTTTGAAAAAAATGAGTGTTCTTCCATTGCATATTGCTATTTATTAAAACTATAATAGTTTTTCTCTACTTCTCTGCCTTTTTAAATTTTTTAAACTAAATATTTTTCATCTAAGGATTTCCTACAACTCATAAAGCCTTTATAATTTATAGATCTTCTATTACTCCTGATAAAAAATTTCCTATTTATGAAATAAATTATATATTATTTTATCATTTCTATTTTAAAATAGATAGAAGTAATGAGCCCTTAACGTGCATGTCAAATTCTTCATTAAATTTGGATATATTGATTACCTATCTATATACTATATACTGACCAGAATTGATAGGGACAGTTTATAATTTACTTTTTTAAATAAGATTAGTTAAGTTAATGTAAGAATAGTTATAATTAAATAATACATACATATATTATTCTTTCATTAACTAATTAAATTATCTTTAAATAGTTTTCAAATTTTATTATCAATAATAATATTTTTATTCAGAAAGATTTATAAAAATTAAAACAGAATTATTAATAAAAAATGAACAAATTGCTTCTTTCTCTTGTTACTATTTCTTTGCTTACTATCGGTGGTCTTCTATCATTTAACAAAACCGACAACACTCTTATTACCAAAGGTCAATGGCTAAATTGTAGCAATAACAGAGGTAATAATACTTGCGAGTAAGAAGAATCCTTCTTAGAAACTTAGGAAAGATTTGACTATGCAGTATCTTAACAATTTAGTTGTCAGCTATTTGAAATGGCAACTAATAAATTGAAAAACAATGAAGTTTTTAATGTTAGCTACTTTATAGCATGTTTCTATGATCCTAAAATGGTTTCAATTGCTCAATCTAGTAGCTGTTTCTATGAATACTACAAATAGGTCTATTTTACTTGCGCTCGTACCTGATTCTAAAAAATTATATTAAAAGAAGTAAAAAAAAGATCATTATATATATTCCATATGAGTAAAATGAAAGAATATTTATAAAACATATTAAATAATACACTAACTTGATCTCTTATAATTATTAGGTCCTTCCCCTATTATTTTTATTAATTAATTAATTTGTCTGTAAATAATTTTATTAACAAAATAATAAAATGATAGTAATTAAATTAACCAAAAATAAATAATATAAATTAATAGAAGTATCAAAATCTTTTACTTTAATTTAAATTTTTTAAATAATTAGAAATTAGAGTATTCTATTTTAAGATTATTGCTTCAATCTTTTATTAAAATAATCTATTATTTTGAAATTAAATTTATTTATTATTTTTCAACAACGGAAATACAATCTTAATTAAATTTCTTTCTCCTTTCTCTTAAATTTACAATATAGCTAATTAATTTGTAAATAAACAAGTAACTGTTTACCTGTTATTAAAGATTGATAGATTTCTGAATTGAATTTAAAAATAGATTTTTAGAAATTATCAAGCAATTTTAAAAATATTTTAGTGTCAAATGTACTTATATTTCTCGATTAAAAAATTTAAATCATTTCATTTAAAACAAAATAATATTCTTAAAATGGATAGAATTGAAAATTGCTTTTAAATTTTATTCTATTAAATTTGGTAAGAAAAACTTAAAGAGCGAAAAAAATATGAATTAAAAAAGTTATAAAAACTCTTCTATTTTAATAAATTAGTTTGTAATAAAATAAATATTATTTTAATAATAATCTGTCGAATATATGAGATTAATATTATATTAAAGAAAAATTAAATATATTTTTAAGAAAATAGATACTAATCAATTATATTTATCTTTAATATTGTTTTAGAATCTGATCTAGATGAAACAGAGCTAAAAGGAATAGATTAAAATTATTTCTTTTATGGTTAGCTAATAATAGATAGTATTATCTTACTTGGTAAGATACATATTTAAAAATGATCGCAGAGAGCTTCAAAAATGGTGGCTAAAATTTGGCATAAATAGAACTGAGGATACTTAACTAAGATATTAAAAATGAATAAAATCTAGTAATTTTATTAAGCTTAAATTTAAACTAATATAAACATAGACCTAGCTCACTAATTCTATTTTGTTTGTTATATTATTTAAATATTTAACTAAAAAAACAATAGATTAAAAAAAAGAAAAATTACTATCCTAACCTACCATAAGGATTTGCAAATATAAAATTAACTGGCTTAAGAAACTGATTGATATTCAAAATCTTTTCATCTATAGCAAGTTAGATTTATATATATAGGAACAAATATAAATATATAGAAGAGTTAGTTGATATAATGATTGAAACAAATATTATAATAAGATTTTCTGGATTGTAAATAAACTCATTGTTATTTAATGATTACTTTTATCCTAAATTTTTTCATTTGTATGTTTATATATAGAAGGAGAATTTCATACTTCTTAAAGCTGTTTTAGTTATTTAAAATATTCTTACTTAAGGATTAAATATAAAAAATGTAACCATGACTAAATTCTAACTATATTTTAATAACCTTAGAAAAGTCTAATTGGTTACAATATTAATTTAATCTTTAAAAAATAACCTAAAATGATAGGACCTAATTTAATTCTATTTATTTTGATAAGTAGATAAGGATTATAACCTCTATAACTCTATTTAAGAATTTAACAATTTAAATAATTAGATGAGTTAAAGATTTTGAAATATAATAATGTAAAATGAAAATTAAGGGTAGAGATTAATATAATTTTCATTCTAAATGAATGAATATATAGGGCGAATTTAAAGAACCTTCGAACCAATTTTTCTAAACTACTATTGGAAACAAAGGGTTTGATAATGAAAATATAAGCAAAGGAATTAAATTGATATTTTTAAGATATTAATTAATTTTAAAAATAACCACAAAAAAGAAATAATTTGCTGAATTTCTTAAATAGAACTATATAAACATATTCACTCTCTTACGTATTGAAGGAGTTATTAAATATTGTTTTAATATTATTATAAATTATATTTTTGCTGTTAAATTTCTATATTTTAAGATTACATTTTATAATTTAATGGCAAATTAGAATGTCTATTTTAACAATACATTATCTCACTCTCTTATTTAGAGTATTAAAATTGAGAAATATGTTTAAAAATTAAATAGATATTAGAAAATCTACTTTTAGATAAATAAGATTAGAGCTTTCTATTTTAATTTGTTCTCTCATTTAATGTATTAAAATAGAGAATCCTATTTGGAAAAATAAATATTGAATCAATATTTTTTAAAGAATCTTCCAGAATTATGGTAAAATATAAAAAATGCTACCAAGCTTTGAAGCAGCTTTGATTTATTATTTAATAGTACTAATTTTTATAAATTATTTAATTTAAAACAATAATCCTATTTTAAATTTTATATATCCAAGGTTTATAAAGATGAAAAAGCGATTATTTCACTTTTTAACTTATATTGGCTATTATTCCATAACTATAATTTATTTACACTTTAATACTAATAAAATAAAATTATATAACCATTAAAAAATTATTAAAATACACTATTTATTTTAATTAATTAAAATAAGTAACAATATCACTCTTTAAAAAAGTATTTACAGCTACTTTTATTACTATTTTTAATATTACTATCACAGAAATAAGATCATTAATTCTACCATTTAATATCACAAAATGTATTCATTTTTTAAAAATTAATTATTTTTCTAAAAGAAATATTTTTTGGTTCCTATGTAAAGTAACTAAGAAAATATTTAAATTAAAGTTTACAAAAATAAAATAGAAATATGGCTAAAGGAATTGTTGTATTGAAAATATTTTATAGTATACTTAATATCTTCATCTTAACAATCTATAGAAGAAATTAAAATGAAAAAAATACTCTTTTGACTGTTAAAATATGTTTGGAAAAAATGTCTTTAATTATTTAGTCATTAATTTGATCTTTGTTTTATTTACTATTAGAGGAAATTAATTGATACTTACTTCTTTTACTTTATGCTTTTTCAAATTTAGAGAAAATTTTATAAATTAATTCTATAATTTTGCTAAATAAATCACCAAATATTTTTTCTTAAATTGTTGAAAGAATCCATTACTAATTTGTTCTCTTAATATTTTTCAAAATAAAATAATTTTTTCATTTTTTAGTAAGATTTTTTAATTAAATAAGTTATAAAAAGTAGTAATTATTAATTTATCATAAATAATCTATGAGATTCTTAGTTTTTTTTTGATAAATCTCCCATCTGATCGATTATAATCGTTTCATGGATTAAAAGTGTTTTCAAAAAAATATTTTTGCAAAAAACACTTTTATTTTTTGTATTTAGATAGATAATTTAGATGATCTCTCAATTATTAAGGAAATTTAATCTAGTAAGCTTGATTAAAAAACCATACTAGAGTGAAGGTTATTTACAAAATATTTAAATAATTCTATAATCATTTTTTTAAATAACATTAAAACTACTATAAATACCCATTTTTTATCAAAATAAGTATATTTTACCTCAAATTAAATGCTAAAAATAAACACTTAAATTTAGTCCAATAGTTATTTTTGAAGAGGGTGTTAATTATGAAGAATTTAAGGTATAAATAATATTCTCTCACACTCACTCATTCTTTAGATTTTACCTCAAAAATAAATTCTCTTACTATTTGCATGATCTCTTTATATTATTATTTTTAATGAAAGTTGGTAAAGGTTTGGATAATTGCGAAAAATTATATTGATGATAGCAAAATATAGTATAATGCTATAATAGATTATAACATCAGTTATCTAATACAAGGATATAAAGAACTTACTTTATATCTTCGAGAAATCAGCCACCCTCCCTTGATAAAATAAGCTCTATAAATAAAATAAAAAAATAAAATAGATTTTTATATTATATCCTTTTTTATAAATACATGTACACAAATTAATTAATTAGTATCTAGTAATATTATAATTATATTTATTAACAAATTTATGTATTTCTTGAGTTGAAATTGATGGAAATAATTATAAATACAAATATTTTTTTAAAATTACCCTTATTTTTGCTTTTAGTATAAAGATTAATGATTTATAGAGAAAATCCAAAAAATAGAATATATAAGTTGGTTACTTAAAAAAAAATGTAGCTAAGATAAACATTTTTTTAATTTATCAAATTAAATAGAAAATAATATTATTACAAAATAATTTATAAAAAATAGATTTATATTATTGGATGAAAAAAATACCATTTTTATATGAATTATAGAAAAGATAAAAACTAAATGCTCTAGCGAGATAAATTTTAATATCATAAATGGACTATTTTTCTAATTAGAGTTGGGAAAGTATTATTGAAAATTTATTATTAATTGTTCGAAAATAGAAAATCACCAAAGATTTTCTTCTTATTATAGTGAGAGTAGTATTATTTAACTCTACAAAATTATCTAATCTTCTTATGAGATTTGTCAAAGTAGAACTAGAAGTAAATTGAAATTGGGATTCTTTAACAATAGTTTTTTAAATTCTGTTCATTAGTTACTATTGCTAATGTGTAGAGCGGCCATACAATCTTTCAACATCTCTACCTACCATATACCATTTCACAATAGGTTTATAAAAATGTATAAGAATGTTAGTATGAGAAGTAAAGAGATATTTGCAATTAAACACTTTTATTGAGAAAAAATATTAAACAAAATGATAGAAATATTAGTTTAGAAAACCTATTACTAAAGTGAATTTTATTTAGAAATAAGAGCTTAAATGTAAGCTCGTTAAATTGCAGCTACAATAAAAATATTATGATTGAAATAACAAAATTATTCTTCTAAATGTTTGAGAAAATATTCAGTTTACTAATGCTTTGATTTTTTTCTTCAAAACAATAGAAAGAAGTATAATTTTGCAAAGAATTATTTTATTTTACAAAAAAGTAATATTAAAAATTATCAATTTACTATATTATTTTATCTATAAATAGAGATTACAAGTTACTCTTCTAATAATTTGAGAAAAAATTTAGATTTTCAATGAAACCCATATTTTAATAGAAATTAATTTTTTTAATCTTTATTTTAATAATAATTGAAAGAAGTATAACTTTGCCAAGAATTATTTTATTGATAAAAAAGTAATAGAAAAAATTATCAATTTATTTGATTTTTTTTATCTATAAATAGTTATTACAAGTTACTCTACTAATAATTTCAGAAAAAATTCAGTTTTCAATCTAAACCATATTTTTACTGAAATCAATCTATTTTTTTAAACTTTATTTTTATATAAATTGTAATAAGTATAATTTTACCAAGAATTATTTTTTTATATAAAAAAGTAATAGAAAAATTTATAATTATTTGATTTTTTTTATTTTACATAACTAATTCTTATTTAGTGATGAATTTTATCCTAGTATTATGGCTAAAATAATAAATAGATCAATAGTAGAATATTGTTTTATAATAAATATTTAAATATTATGCAAATAAACAAAGAATGCTTATATATAGGCATTATATTATTTCTTTATTTTTAAAATATATCTCAATTGCAAACTTGATTATTATTAATTCATCCAAATTATTGATAAAACCCCCAAAAACTAAATGGGGGTAGGATGGTTATTTTAGAATTTAATTAATTTTTTCAATTTATTCTTTCCAATAATTTACTTTTAAGTTAAATCTTATATAGAAATATTTTAAAGGATTATTGTTAGTTTAAAGGTGATATAACTTTCTCAAAAAATAGAAAAAATTTCATAAAATAAAAACCAAAATACAATTATCTACTTAAAAACAGAAATGAGAACATCTTAACCTGAAAACTCTTAAGATTCAACAAAAAATCACTTTTCTTTAATAAGTGAGTCTCCATCTTAAAAACCTCAGACAATTGATTCCCTCTTTTAGCTAGCATTTAATCCTATGGCTCTTCAGTTTTCCATTATGATTACAGCTTTCTCACTCTACTCTCACTTTTCTATCACTTTAACCTAATAGAAATTAGAGGTATTGCATGTTCTGATAATTTATCTATTTGTATAAATGGTTAAATTTTTGCTAAATGATAATGGATTATAGTAATTATAAAGAGAGATATAAGAATAATTCTAACAATTAAAAGCAATCCCTTACTATCTTTAAGGTAAATACTAATAATAGTTACAACAGTAATAATTTCCATTGCTTCCATACCATCTAAAGAATGTGTTACTTTTAATGGTATTATTTTATTTAAGATAACTTTTATTAGCATTATAACTATTACTACTACTATTCCTACTTCTACAATAATAGAAATTTTAATAATAACTAAGAGAAAAGTCAGAATAAAAAGTGGAAGATTATATTGAGTCTGATTAAATTGTGGTAGATTCTATTGAACCAGAAAAAAGTGAGCTCGATCATATTGAACCAAAATAAATTGCTCTAGATCCTAATGTATAAGAAGAAATTGAGCTAGAATCTATTGAACTATAATAAAATGTGGCATATCCTATTGAACTTGATAAATGTAGTGGGCTATAATCTGTTTTAAATCATTTTGAGTTAGAAGAAAAAGAGCTAGAACCTATTTAACTATAATAAAATGTAATAGATCCTATTGAAGTTGAGTAAGGTATTGAGCAATAAAAAATTGAGGTAGATCCTATTGAGCAACAATAAATTGGGCCAGATAATATTGAATTTTAATAAATTGTAGTAGATCCTACTGAGTAAGAAGAAATTATGCTAGTTCAAAGTTAGCCTGAATAATGTGTGTTAGATGATATTTAACCAAATGAAGCTGCTTAAAACTAAGCCTTTTAATAAATATTTGAAACCTCAGCAAAAAATATTTAGGAGTAATTTTTGGATTAAGTAAGAAATACAACTTATTTTAGCTAATAAAATATGATTGATAGCTTATAATAGAAGTTTGGTTCATAAATTCTATCTCAAACAACATTAAGTACAGATTAGAGAAATTATGTTGTTAGTAATTTCAAAAATAAGTTCGTTAGCTTTTTATCAGAAGAGAATGAACCTTCATACTCTTAAGAGTAGGAAAAAAACAAAATATAATCTAATGCACTGATAGATAAGAATTTTAATATTTTAAAGGAGAGACTAAATAAAGTTAAGGAAATTACAGAAATTTAATAAAATAAGATTACAAGAGTAGAAGATGAAAAATAATCAAACTAAATTATAGATGAAATTATTAAAGGTGCTTTAACTGATACAGAGGAAACCTTTAATAAATAATTAGATAAATTGAAGAATATTATGTAATAATACTAGTCAAATAATAGAAATAGTGGTGATTCTACTACTAATGGAAGAATCTTTTAAGGAGCCTCTTAAACTTAATAATAACTTAAAAGAAGAATTGAGAGTAACATAAAATATATCAATGATAATACCCAGAATATGAAAAATTAAATAAATGCATAACTAAAAACAGAAATGAGACAAAATTTAAAATCTTAAATTACTCAATGGAAGTAATCTCAAGAAGAAAAGAAAGAAGCTATTCAAAAATTGAATCTTCAATCATAAAATATGTGGTTCACTTTACTTTGGTATGATGGAAATGATCTAGATTTGTATGTTAAATGTCCTTGCGGATAAATTATTAGTTTCAGAAATACAATCTGTAGAAGCTGTGACTCTTATTTAGAAATTGATATGAATGCTGGAATAGTTAATAATGATAAAAATCCTGTTGAACATATTTACTTAAAATAGAAACCTAAGGTTGGTAGTTAATGGGAAATATACTGTCAATTATATACGTGCAGAAACAATAAGGACTCTCCTTATACTATTTAAATTGAGCATGAGGATGGTAGGATTGTCAGCTATAGTGGAGTAGTAGGTAATAACAATTAGTAATCTCCTGTATACAAATACACTGTCTCCCAAGGAATAGATAGATACTAAAAGAATCTAACTTATTAAATAAGAAATATTATAGAAGGAATAGAGGAAATAATTTGAAAGATCAATTCTTTCTTAATTCATACAAATATGCTAAGAATAATTTACTCTTATAGAAATAGTTAGTCTATGTTAAAAATAATGAGAGCAAATCCAACTATATATAATTAATTTTATAAATTTATGATTTAATAATAATTTTAAGCTATTAATTTTAGTCAATTTAATGCTTTTATACTTTATTTGTAGTCGATTTTAAACTCAAGTCATTAATAGTTAAATCATAGAAAAGTAAACAAATTTCGATGATTTTGTATTCTTTTATACTCTTAAAATATTAAATCCTAAAATAGTTTACATGAATTTTATTACAAATTTTGAAGAAACTCGAGCTCTGAATTGATTTACTTAATAGTTCCTCTACTTGGCTTAAAACTTAAAAGACTTGGAAAACAAACAGTTTCATTTGTATTATAAATAATTTTAAAGTTGAATTAAAACTAATTTTTAAGAATTTCAAAGGGCCCATTCAAAATACCTAATAGAAGTTAATAAGCTTTAAATAAAAAACTATAGAGTTTCTCAAAAAATAAATAATATTTTAGTTGCTATCATTTTATTCATTTTAATTCGATTTTTCACCAATTTAGATAACTTAGAATGTAGAAAATAGGTCATAAATTATTTCTATTCTGATTTTTGAAAGAAAATATATTTAAAAAATTTAATCCTTCTATTATAGAGAGAGTAGTTTAATTAACTTGTTTAGATTTTTATAGTTAATATGATTAAAGTAAGTACAATAAATTTTCTATTACATAAATAGGATTTTCAGAGAATTCTAGCTAAAATAAATTTGTTTAGATTAAAGTGAGTACTATATCTATTTTTTCTATCATTTGGAACAATTATAATTTAAAAGTAAAATCTTCTGTGCTTGTTAGCCCTAGTTTTAATAAAGAATATCTAATGTAATTAGAAAATTGAAGAGACTTATAATTTTCTAATTAAAAATGTGTCTGAGTAAAAACTGTAATACCGATTAAATATATTTTATACAATTTATTTATATCTAGAAGTATTAATTAAGTAATTCAATTTCTAAGTTATTAAAAATTTAAAATAGTTCTCTACGTTATAAAACAAATAGCTATTTAATATACATAACATAAAAATTTAATTACTAAAAGAATCAAAAAATAATTAACTAGAAAATGCAAAGATTTGTTTTATTTTGCTTCAAAATCTTATTAGCGAGAAGTGAATAAAAAATTCATTATTATTGCTATGGAAATTGTGTTCTTAAAGAAGAAGTCAGTGGATTAAAGTAAATCCAATAAAAAAATTTATTAGGTGAAATAATTGGATATTGTGAAGAAGTAATACTCAAACCATTAAGAGGCTTGTTAATCTGGGACGAATTTCAATATTGAAGTTAAGTGTTGCTTTTAAGAGGGAGATTTCAGAAAAAACCCTTCATTTTTATTAAAATGGTTAAATAGATTGTGAAGCTAATGGCAAAATTTTCTAATAATAGAATTGTAAATAACGTAGTAATGGAGTACAAATCACGAAAACAATTGTAAATAAATAAAAAATTAGAATATATATTTAATAACTCAAGGACTGAATAAAATCAAACATTTTAGACAACATGAAGTAGTTATACTGGAAAAGTTTGAGTATGAAATATTAATGGAGGTAAAAATTATGAGATTGCTTGCAAATCTAAAATGTAATTTGCTATTTAGGTACCTTGCAGTTTTAAAGAAGGAGAATATGTATGCTATTTTATTAATTATATTGGTATCCTTCCAGACTATAATACTTATTTTGATAGTCTAAGCAACGTTAAAAACTGTAAATAATGTAAGAAAGGAGTAAATAGCATAAAAAGTAATGAATTACTTTTTTTTTAAGAAAATGATTGAAAAAAATTATTAATATACTTTAATTGTAAATGTAAAAATTATTTTTATTTTAATTATTATATTAGACAATAAATTATTATTATTTTAGTAAGATATTAAGAAATAAATATGTTGTCAAATTGATTAAATTTTATGTAGTATGGATTGCAGATTTCATGAATAGAATGATTTGGGAGGAGTAGGTGTCATTTAAGCGTATTTATTATTGTAAAGTTTTTTACCAGCAGAGATCTTATTTAGTCCATTTTAATGGTTATTAGGACTTTTGATAGTTAGATTTTATTACTCTTCATAACATTAATTAGGACTTTTTTTAAGAGAGTACTTTGACTAAAAATTAATCTAAGTCTTTTAATTATGTTAGAAAGATTCTTCATCATAAGAATTGTTATTTAATTTATGCGATGAATATTTGGGCTTTGAATTATTTTACTCAGTTTTTAAGACTGATTAGGGAATTTCCTCGTAATATAAGTGGTTGCCCTATTTATGGGAATATATTGATTAAGAATTACTCTACGCAGCCTTTTAAGTAATATCTTTATGGACAGTATCTAGAGTTCTACTAACAGCATTGGGTATGATATTATTAGTAGACATTTTTTAGATTTATTAAGGTTGATTTCTCTAGATTTCTTCATAATTATGGAGCATTTATTAGGGAATATATCTGGATTAGTGTGGCAGATTCTCTAAGTTCTCTCCCTCTTCGTCACCATCTTCTTACATTTCACATTAATCACTTTCTTCGTTATTAAAAGTATAGGCATTCCTTTCTTATTTTACACGACTAAATTTACATTTCGTAATTATTTCTAAAGCTTTTTCAATCTAATCGCAATAAGGAATTCTTGTCATTAAATGCATGTAAGTGCTTGATAACTTTGAAGGAGATTTATTTACGACATATTCTATAAGCTAATCATAATCAAATCTATTTTTAAATATCACTTTTATAAGGTCTGATAGTATTTGATTTATATCTTCTACCTATTCATAATTTCGCGGGAATGATTTCTTTTCAAATACATACTTATCATGGCAATATAAACTTTATTCTTCTTCTTCCTCTTCGAGCTTTTTATCATTACCCTTGACATGCTTATTATGGTAAATTAAACTTTCTTCTTCTTCAAGATTATTATTATTACTGCATTTGCTTTTATTGATATTTTAGTTATTAATTTTGTTATTTTTACTATCATTATTATTATCATTATTATTATTATTATTATTGTTGTTATCGTTATTGTTATCATCATTTTCCTGAATTGAGTTGTCTTAAAGCTCGGAATCTGGAAGACTGCTATTATAAATTTCACTATCATGTTGCTAAAAGTTACTCTTAATTGCAGAAGCTCTAATTGGCTTCAATATCTAAACATTATTGATATTATTATCAGCCATTAGACATAATAATGTTTTGGCAGATACTCTTTTACTTAAACTAACTATTTTAAATCCCTTTTCAGATTTAATACTTTTTATTTTAACACCATCTTCTTCATTTTACCTAAGAATAGATATAAATTGATCGATTTCATCTTTATCACCTCTTAGCCTTAATGATAAAAGCTATGGGTTCATTCTTAATTTAGCTACATCTTCATAATAGCCATTAATGCTTTGCATTTCTTCTTTAATTTCTAAAATTGATTCCTTATCTTAAATTTCTTTGCTTTCTAAACTTTTCAACTCCTTATTTTCTTAATTTTCTTAATTTCTTAATTTAAATTATTTTCATCCTACGAAATTCATTAAAAAACTTTATTAATTTTCTAATATTACTTTGCTTCTTTCAATCTTACTTTATTCAAATACTTATTTTTTTAGCGAATATTTATTTTTGCTTCCAACATTCATTAAAATACTTCTTTCCTTTATAGATTCATTTAATAATTTCTTGATTCTCAAAAACCTAATACCTAGTTTACTTATCTAATACTATTTTCTTTTCTTTTATTTAAATATTACAATTTATTTAAATTATCGATAATCAATCCTAACAACTCTATTTTTGTTTGCTTGTTTCTATTAAACGCTTTTTTTAAACTTTCTATTTTCTGTCATTCTTCTAAAAAGTAAACATTATCATAAGTAGAATTAATAAATAAGCAGAATAGTTCAGTTGACTCATTAATAATGAAATAAATATTTAGCAATATATCTACAATAATAATAGAATATCAATAAAAGAATCATTCATACTAACCTTGTTATAAATGGAACATTTTTATCACTCAAGATTAAAATAGTATTTGAACATAAAAAGTTGCTAATGAATAAATGAATTTATTTTTTTTGATTATAAAGTGATGTAGATTTTGCTGAAAATCCTATTATTCTATGAGTAAAATTTATAAATAAAAATATTTTTAAATGATTCTTTGTATGAAATATTAAGTAAAAAATATTAAAGTGGAACCTAAAATAAATTCATTTTTCTAACCATTTTATCACCCCATCTTCTTATTATTACCTCAAGTTATTAGAACATAAATAATTATTTATATGATAAAATAAGGGTTTTTTGCTTAATATTATAATCTATGCATTAATAAATAGTAGCTATTTGTGATATTGAGTATCTGATAGGAATGAATGAGGGTGAAAAGAGAAACTCATTTACATATAATCCCTCTGTGTTCTTGCAACAATATCTATATTTTAATATATTCGTCCTTTTATAAATGTTTTACCAGAATTAAAGGCACTTCATTTATTGAAAATTTTATAAAAGAATGTAAAATGATCAATCATTCATATTTATTGATGAAATAACATCTAATTAATCCCTAAATATAAAGACTTGTTTTTAACTCTAATTTTAAGTCCTAATAGATCTTATAACTTGGTGGATTTTCTTTTTCATAACTTAGAAACATAGCAACTAACTCTAAAATTATTACTGTAATTAACAGCATTAAAATTTAAAGATTTAATTTATAATATTTTAAAAGATAAATTATGTTTATTATTGTTTTTAAATTAAGCTTCCATCTTTTCTTTCTACTCTTATTTATCATTTCTTGTTTGCTTTTTGAAAAACCTCTTAAAAATTAAATAAATTCTTTGATTAATTAATATATCTAGAATCTTTAGTAACACTATTGGCTAAAGATTGGTAGCTTTTGTACTTCTTTTACTATTAATTTAGAATCAATTTTATCATTTTAATTTTACTTTAATTTTTGGACTATTAATAACCTTTAATTGTATTCATTGAATTAAAATTAACTTAATTTATTTTTTTAATTATTATCTTATTTTTAACAAGAAAATATTTATTTTAATATATTTAGGTTAGATCACTTAAAAAAAATATATTTAATTAAAATTAATGATAGAATAGTGAGGGCACCCAAATATCAGGTGCCACCAAATATAAATTCCTATTGTAGGTAAGTATTTACATATTCAAAAAAAATATTAATAGAAGTATATTAAAATAAAGAATCTATAAATTGATGAATTGCAAATAAGAAAGAAAGAAATTAAATGGTAGATTTTGCAAATAACTAATAAGAATAAATTCATACTTAATTTCAATATTTTATTTCAGATAGATTAGTAGCCTATAATTCTCATTTCAATTTATTAGAATTAAAGCAATTAGAGCATCTATCAAAATTACAAGATGCACAATTATATATACCTAGTTATTTCTACCATATATTAATTCCGCAAATATCGCAAATATGACGTTCTGTAAACCAGTGCCCAGGTTCATAGAACTACAAGCGGTGTTTTTTAGGGCATAGGGCGGCAGGTAAGATCTGAGTAATGCCCTTTTTATAGCACTCCATACATTTGTCAAAATCACATTAACTGCAACGATACTAGCTCTATTTATTAGCTACAATCTTGAACCTACATAGGTCACAGTTTGAGTTTAAATATAGTGTTTATTGAGATTCATAAGAGAAGAATTACAATAGATGTCCATTAAAGCATGTTTATTTCTGAGAATTGTTTTACTAACCTTAATTAGTATTACTATTATTACTAGTAGATAATTTCTAAAATAATTTCTTTCTGTGATCTTATTGGCAGTCTACGCATCGATCATATAAGCATAGTTAGCAGTTATAGTAACACCAACCTTTTTGAATATTTGTTTTTTTGCATATATCACAATTGACAGAATTTCCATAATATTTTGCATAATAAGGAGGAACTTCTCCAGTGTAGAATTCATACATGAAGTGAGCATTAGGGCATGTTCTAGATATAGCTAAGTGCTTGAAAATCTCAGTTTTAATACATTTTGGGCATAACTCAAAGCAGCATTTTTCACAGTGGTAATATTCATTTTTTGTTGAACCTATTACCATACCACAGCACTCTGTTCTAGCATTTTAACCAGGCCAGCATTTTTTTACTCTCTAACTAACATCTGTTACTAGTAAAAGTTGGTGACCATTTGGGCAGAGATACTCCACTTCTTCAGTATTTTTCTTTACTTTAGTTTCTTATTTGATTAATCCGTTCTAACTTTATTCTGGTTTAATGTTCTTATCATATTTTAGGAGTAAATCTACTCTAGCCTAATCTTTTATAGGACATTTTATTTTGAGATTCCAGGATTTTAGTACTTTTTGAATTGGGAGGTACTTTTTTTCTTTTCCAAGCTAATTAACACATTACTATACAAAGCTCTTAGTCACTTCAGAATGTTCATCGTTCTTGTTAATTGCTGTAACATCTCCGCCTACTGTTGAATAAATTTGAAATAAGTGACCACTGATTTCCCTTCCTATAGCTTACCCGTTAGTGGTTTCATCCTTTTA
Source organism: Tetrahymena borealis (assembly GCA_000260095.1). Lineage (NCBI taxonomy): Eukaryota > Ciliophora > Oligohymenophorea > Hymenostomatida > Tetrahymenidae > Tetrahymena > Tetrahymena borealis. Next base: position 280,078 of record JH651251.1, on the reverse strand, counting down.
ACTTTTTCTGATTTCTCTACAGCAATCAAAGAGAGAGAATATGAAGACATTAGGCAAGCAAGCAAGACTAAATACCAAATTATCAATGTTGTATAGCTTAATCATGTTATCATGTTTAACAACTGCATGAGTTGCTTTCTCCTATTGAACACCATGACCAGAATAGTACACAAATACAACAACTTTATCATTTTCAGATAAATCCATAACTTCATTTTTTAATTTTTTCCCCATCTTCTGATAGCTATCTTAGTTACCGTTGAAAATAATATATTCTGATCTTATAGGGAATCCAACTTAGGCTGCAAATTCTCTTATAAGTTCCTTATCACGAGCTGGTTACCTTAAATCAGCAAACTAGCCTTCATTAATCTACTTCTCATCCCCATCATAGATTGAGTTAGTTAGGATAACAGCAATACTAGATTAAGGTTTTAATATATAATCTTCTTCCTCAGCCATAAAATTATTCTTCTTTTACTTTTTAAGAATGTAGTTTTTAATATATTTATTATTTAATTATTTATATTTCTTCAATTAATATTAATGCTGATAATAAGAAGGTTAAGGATATTGGAAGAGCATTTTTGTTTACAAAAAATAAAATTGAATTGATTACCTATCTATTTCTCCCTACACATATTAATAATAAAATTTTAGATTTAGTTAGGAAAGAGGTTGAATAAAATAAGAAAAAAAACCTTTCTAATAATTTATAGTAAGTAGTAAGAAAAATACCAAAATATTTCTATGTATTGAAATTGAAATACAGAAAATAGAAACCATATATAAGATAATAACATTTATTTTACTCTCTTCTTTTTTAGATAAAAGAGAAAAATAAACTTCATATTTAATTAGGATATTCTCAGAGTTAAAATGCTCTTCTTTTTTCATCATTAGGAGTTTTTAAAAGCTGTAGCAATTTCATTTGATTATTCTTCAGTAAGCTCTGATAGGAAGAAATTGACATAATTAGAATTCTTAGGGAAATCTAAATCGTGCTTATCAAACACTCCTTATAAACTAGCAGAATTCTAATAGATTTCTTTGAGTTAATTATAAGGAACTTCTTTGAAAACAGTAGCAATATACTAGCCATTAGTTACATCTCCAGATTTAAAACCCAGTTCAACTCCATCCTTGAGAATCTTAGATAATTTTTCACCCATAGTTCAGTTTATTTTTAGTTTTCTTAATTTTTTTTGATTTTAATATTGTTATAATTTATTCCAAAGCATGTGAATTTTCTAATCTAGAATTTAAATTGATATAAAACGAAAATTCTTCCTTAAAATATAATATAGATAAAAAAACAATAGTTTTTCATTCAGAGAGAGTAAATTATACATTAAAATTATAAAGGATAGATTATTCTATGAACTTTTAGTAAAAAAAAATAAAATTTTTTTCATACTCAAATTAACACTACATATTTAATAATGCTAAATTAATTATTTCTAAAAATAATACAATCACTTATTTATTTAGCTTTTGCTTTAATAAACTTCATTTAACAAAAAAATAATTCTTTTGCTTTAGTTGTCTTTTTTAGATTAGCTACCCTTCTCTTCCCAATCCTATTGTTTTAAAATCTTCATAACTATCGAATTCTAATTAATAAACTTTAGGTATATTAATCAGACAATTATTTAAAAATATTTGATACAAAATGATAGAAATAATATTCTAAAATAAAATATAAATTTCATATTATAATGAATTGAATTATTCATTTAATTCATCTGATTTTAGTAATTTGATATAATTAAAATACTTAAATCTAAGTAGATTTAATTTATAATAAATTCACCAAAAATAAATAAAAAACTCAATCCTTATTTCATAGATAAGTAAGTCTTCATTCTATCGCAATAAAGAAGTTGTGTTGCAATCTTATCTTATCCACTCCTAATTGATAAAATTACCTAATAATAGGAATTAATTTTGAGAATATTTAAACTGGGGAAAAGGAGAGGAGTAAAAGAATCTGTGTATTAATAAACTAAAAATTAAGTTCTAAGCTTGATAAAAGCAAAATATTAATGTAAAATCAACGATACAAATATTTAAGAATCAGGTATATTTTAATTAATCTGAGGGTAAATATTATCCAAAATACTGTCAGTAACCTAATAATTATAAGGTCTTTCATTTTTCTTATAATAAAATCCATTTAGAAGTTAAAATTTGTAGATCATAACGCCTTTATCAATATTAATACAATTTTACACTAAGTAAGGAGATACTTTGCTAAGTAATTCAAATATTTTTCTCTTATTGCTAATATATTGCAGAAATTAGAATAAAATTTTTTCATAAATGAGAACTATTCATAAGCGAAGGATTGAGTGGTACCTATAAAATATTTTATCAAAGATTATTAATAACTCAAATTCAGTAAATCCTCTTATTAAGACCAAACCCACTTTCAATAGTCTTCATTCAAAATAATTTCAATTTAACCAAGATAAAAAATGAATGAAACAAAAATTTATAAAATTTAACTAAATTGAAAAGCTTTTTGATTTTCTTAAAATAGGATTTAATTTTCGAAGACCTTAATTTCTTAGGGTTTACAGTATTTAATTAATTTCCTATGAATATTAAAGAAAATCAACTAGGTTCCCACTTAAAAATCAACCATTTAGAGTGTAACTTAAAGTAAACAGTCTTCATGTGAAAGTTATAAAGTTAAAATTTGCCATAGGTATTTCTTTAGTTAGGTAGAAAGTTGAACTATTTACATATACTTAATTATCAGATTAGAAGAGAAAAAAAGCCTAGAAATTTTTCTTAACAAATTTCTAAATCATCATTCATTTTTATTATTTAAGTATTGATATTTCTACTTGCTAAAATCTTCTAGGTATATTTTCTTAAAGGAGATGTTAGCTTCAATATTTATAAAAAAGTAAAACATGATGACTAAAAAAAACATTTTTTCTGAATATTGGCTCTACTTAGTATTGTGGAATTCAAAATTTGTGTACATAATTAAAAATAAAAGAAAATTTCATACCCCTCATATGTATGATGTATTAGGTGCTATTTTGATATGAATGAAGTAGTTGTTCTTATTAATTCTAAGTGGTGTAACTATATTTATTTCAAATTACTTCCTAAGATTCTGTTTTCAAATAAAGTAAATTAATAAATAAAAAATGTGAGGATATTTAAATTAGTATTTGGTTCTTTTTTTCTATCTATATTAAAGAAATATTAGAAGAAAAATGAATTTGAAATTTACATTATTACTTTATTTTATAACAAAAAATCAGTTTAATTAGTTTACCCCTAATTTTTTTTCCATACTTTAACTTTTTGAAAACTATAAAAGATTTAAGCCTAACTATTTATTTGAGAATAATAAATTCTTTTGTATAAAAATAAATCTAGAGCATTAAAAAATGGAGAACTAAACCTAAATGATAAGCCAACTTAATGGCTACTCTTAAAAATAATCTGATTTAGATTTACAGGATGATACATTTCTACAAGTATAGCGAACCTTAATTTATAAACTTTGCTTAGAGCATAATATATTTTTATTTAAGAGCGAATAAATACCTGAGACTTAAACCAGTTAAAATTGTGTCGCAGCTACCTCTCCTGATTAGGAGACTGTAAGAAAATTGAAGGGTGAAACAAATAAAAATAATGTTAACTTCAACAACGACACTCATAAAATCAACATTGAAATGAATGAAGATTAGATTTTGAATGAAAATCTCCCTAGAACAATAAAGGTAGAATAAATTATGAGTATAGTAGGGAATAAAGAGCTCGAAATAGTCAAAAAAGATTAATAAAAAAAAGATAATCTTCTTTTTCGCATCTTAAAGATATTTTAGAAACACCTAATTGATAAAGATTACTCACAGATTATTGTATTCTTTGCTATTCTTTTCTCTCTTTTCCTCTTCTTATGTGTTTTAGGACCTATAACTTTTCCAGCTCTCTTATTTTATCTACCAAAAGATAAAGATTCATCATGTTTATTCATTCTTTGCCTAATGATCCTACCAATTATATTAATGACCTTTTCAGGGTTTTTCTACTCCTTCATTATTGGTGGTTCAAAGTATGGTGAATTCGACTCTAATAGCTAAATGTTTCTCATTAACTTACAATGCTTTACTTAGCTGATTTATATATTTTTAGTTTTGACTTCTTATATCTAAGCTGTTATCTTTTTCTAAATCAAATTAAAAGATGAAGGTATAAAGATATGCAAAAGCTTAGGCCTAGATATGCAGCGTATGTAGATCGAATTCATAGATCGAAAGGATACAACTGTATTTTTTGAATAGAAAGATACTCTCAAAATTTTGAAACACTTCAGGAGAACAAAATTCAGTTGTTTTACTTTACTTGATTAGATGGAAAAGAAATAATCTCCCTTCAGTAAGAACTGGAATAGTGCAATAGAACTTATGAATAGTTTACCCTTAGCAAATTTGGATTTCTAAAATAAAAAATATAATAAATGGAAAAAAATTTTTTAATTTATATTGGTGGCGGCATATGTCTACATCATAATCTAATTTAAGTCAGGATTTCCCACAAGCAACTACGAGAAATGGAAACTTGCAACAATGGTGGTAAATTGTTTCTCTTACTCTGTAATGTTAGTTGTATTTTAAGTCCTACCTAAGGTAGTTGAGACTGAGTTAGATATTTTTAAAGGGCTGACAGTTCTATTAGAAGTTTCAAATGTAAACCCTTAAGTTGATACTTTAAACAAATAATCCTCAACACTAAACTTATATTGCTTGTATACAATACAGAGTTGGGCCTTCTTGCACAGACTCGCAATCTAATTGACTCATAGCTTCTTTAAGTATTTAAATGTCTTATAATGTATAGATATTATGATTATCATAAGCCTAATCTTCCTACTTGCCCTTGACTTTTATGGAAATCTTTGGTAAACTAGATTTATTTACAAAGACTAAGAAGTCTTCATTTCCATATTACTGAATATAGGAATCAGAGTATTGTTTACTTTATTTCCTATTTTTACTAGCTTCTCAGAGTGCTCAGAGATTCTTGAATATAATAGAATTTAAATACGTACGATGATGAGAAATCTTCAAAGAATTAAATTAGAGTATTATACATTAAGAGTATATTTAAAAAACTTCACTGATTTTCACCTTAAAGTTTTAAAAATAAATGAAATTACAAAAGAAAATCTTGCAAATATTGAAAATAGAATTAACAACCAGGATTTTAAAATAGATAATTAAGATAGTCAGTGTGAATACATGCCAAGTGAGGAGATACTTACTGATCTTATAGCTGTTTATGAAATCAAGAGAAACAGCATATTATATGCCCACGAGCATTCAAACTCATATGAAATTATCTAGCAAGAGATAAATTACCTTAACTAATTAATAAAAGCATACAAATATATTCATACAGATATGAAAGAAGTTAAAGAATTATATACTCTCAAGTTTTTAGGCCTTATAGAAGTCTCTTATGGAGAAGCATAGGCCTTGCTTTTTATTATCATTCCTGCTATTGGAAGTTTGATCATCTAGCGCTTATTTGCTCTCAGTGATTGATTAGCTTTGAATATCATAAGAACAGTATCTTTGGCATGATTAATTTATTTGAAATTAATATCCTAATCTTATTAATTTTAGAAGGTTGAAGTACTGAAGTGAAAAAAATAACTTAAAGAGGAAGCAATAATACTAAAAAGTAAAATCTAAATGCTATTTATTTATTATTTATTCATTTATGTTAATTAATCTATTTTTTATTTTATTTTTAAAATTCCTAACTTAGTCATTAACATTTAATCTTATTTTTTATTGCAATTTATCTTCATTTCTATATATAGTACCTCTTATGAATAGTTTTAATTTATAAATTTGTATATAACAAGAATAATAATTTATTTGGTTAAGCTTACTTTGATATTTTCTGATATGATAAAATTTTAAAACTCCTTTAAGTATATTTTAAAAACAGGCTATATTCTTATTAAAGATTATTTAATTACAATATGCAGTTGTGAAGCTGGAATAGATTTAAATATTTAGACAATATAATTTAAAATCATAAACAAATATATTGAACCTTATCCTTCTTTATAATATAAAAGAGAGAATAAATTTGTGTTGAAAAGCGGAAGAAAATAATAATAATATAAAATTTTAGTACTAATTAAGATTAAATGTAGTAAGTTACGTTTTATTAATAGATTTTTAAAAATGTTTAATTGATTTATTAAATAAAAAAATAATTGATTTGTGATTTAATTATTGTTATTATGAATATAGATATTAGGTAGCAATAATATATATAATGATGGCAGGTACTTTGAATTAATTACATTAAAATTTATACGACAATAGTAGAAATAATATTGCTTTATTTAATGAGATATTAGCACCTCATAAACCAATTTTTTCCTTTGTTTTATATATCAAGTTTTAATAAGCTACTTTAAAATGAAAAAAGAATTATTCCTTATTTGAACTTATGTTCATTTATTAAAGCCATTTTTAGCTGTCTGGTTTTACCTATGGTGTACTTATTAAAATTCCTTTAAGTTGTTTTCAAATTCTGATTTACTCATGACAGAAGAGCATAAATTACATACAATTAAAATATCCTTAATGGGGTGTTAGGGTTTTCCTTAGAATTTAAGCCCAGAAGAAGATAGTATATTTTGAGTAAAGTGATTGTTAGAGCAAAGTCTCGGAGTAATTGATTAATCAAAAGAGTAGTGAGCACAATTAGAACACAATAGCCAATCGCACTTCTTACAGTATAGTACTTTGCTGTGCATATCAGCAGTTGAGCAATTACAAGCATGGCAATTCTTAGAGAGGATTTCATCTTCTTTTAAATTATTTTCAAGAATAAAATTTTTATGAAATGTCATTTCATGAGAGTAAGGGCATATAAACTCTCTCTATTAATGGTCATTTGATACTTCTTCCTAGCCTCTAGTACTACATATGCATGGAGAAATAATAGGAATAGCTTTTCTCTCTTTTAAGAAGCACTCTTTGCATTTTGTGAGAGGGCAAAGTGGACAAAAATAGACTTCTTTATGTTTCTATTATTACCACTATTATTGGCAATCACTACAGGTATTGACTAAACCTAGATTTAAGTGATCATTTTTCTTTAGATCAATTTTCATTAAAAAATGTCTATTCATACAAACTTGTTTCTCAAATAAAAAACCTAGATTAAAAGAATTCTACCTGCATTTTTAACAGTAGTAGAAGTTGCATTTAGTACACCCAATCAAAGGGAAAAAAGAAGATGGAGCTGCTTAGGATTAAAACTCCATCAAGCAAGAATCACAGCTTGCAGTAACTCTGTTTAAAGTTTACTTAGTAAATAATTATAGATTATGGGAATATGGACATAGTTAATCTATTAGGTCTTATTCACATATTCTTTGGTTATAATATGTTTAACTATTACAATTATTATGTTAGCCTTACATAAATTTACAAAGTGTTTTTAGAAATTAATTTTTTAATGATGAAAGTATTTGATAATAGAATTCTATGCTCTTTAATACTCATTTTGCTAGATTTAGTAGAGTAACTTTCAAAATTGTAGTATTATTTATTTCTTTCTCCTTTTTCTATTCTCAATTTATTAGAAACGAATGTAAATTAACTATCTTCATAAATTTAAATGTAAGGAAGTTTTTTTTGAAGAGAATAGAAAATCTAGGCTAACAATTAGTCAATTTTCTTCTAAAATTAGAACTAAACTATTAATTGAATTATAATAGCTGCTTATTTTGTTTGGGATTGTGAGATTTTGAATTACAAAAATCCTTTAATATCTTAGACACTTACATCTAATTAAATTGGTAAATTTTAGCCACATCAATCAAAACTTCGAACTTATAATCTTTGATTCATCGATTCTTAATTTCTTTACAGAGTGAATTTTAAATAAACAATCTATCATGTATTACTTGCTCTAAATTAAGATATAATCTATTTCAATTTAATTTATTTTATATTTTGGTATTTCTTTTTAACTTTCTTACACTTCTTTTTTTTTCTACTTAAAATTTTGGGATTAAATCCTTATAATCTTTCTTTTAATTACTTTCTTTTAGTGTTTATAGATTCTTTTTTTAGATTACACAGCTCTTTTGATTAAATAGTTTTCCATATTCAATTTCATACATTGTACTATTTTCTTCTAATCAAAACTTCAATTCTTTCTCCAGGTTTTTACTGTCTTAAATAAATAACTTAAATGAAAATGAGATTAATATTTTTAAAATTAATCCTAAAATTCTTTCTTAATAAAAATTTAATGTAAATTTGTTTTTTGGAAAAAGATATTCATTCTAATAGAAATTGACATTTCAAACATTCTATTATTTTAACAAATATTATCACATTTATAGATTCTCATAGTTGTTAAAACGATTATTTTCACATTATTTCGATTTTTGATGATACCCCTGAACCTCTAGCCTTCGAATTAAAGACATTCAAGGTGAATTTTGGAGATATTGTCTTTTAACAGTGGGGGAACGATTTTTGAGGCTTACTTCGACTCGAGATGGGGGAATATGGTATTTAAATTTATGCCAATTTTTTAAGAATCATAGAGTTATTCTCATCCCCTTCAGTTGTTAAATTATATTAAGGTTACAGATGATGTTTAAATTAGCAAAAAAAATAAATTAATTAAACATTAAAATATTTTTGAATTGAATTTTCATTTATTTTTATCAGCTAAACAAATTTATCAACACAACTACCTAAGCTTTTATATTAAATATAAATAATTGATAGTTTAATCTAATTTTTAAATCTGGCATACAATTTATGTATCATGTTAATTATTTTCTTATCAATTTAGTAGAAATTATTTATTAAAAGTTTTGAAGTAATATTAATTATAATTAAGTGTTTTTTTATTTAATATATTTCATTAAGAGCTAAAATTAAGGAGGTACTCAGTTTGTGCCTTTTACATAGACTTTTTAAAGAATTGATATTGATTTAAAATAATTGTTAAATGATGAATGTTGATTAGTATTAAATTGGTTAAAGCTTTGAAAAGGAAAAAGGGAAGTAAAGAAAAATTTGGATTAATGATATCTTTTAAGATAATTTTAAAAAAATAGTTGTTAGTGAGGTACTCTTCTTAGGGAACTTTAATAATAGAATATTCTAATAAAATTTAATTTTAAATATTAATCCTTTCTTTTAATTATTTTTGAAAAGTATATCTCCTCTTTTTAAAATTACAACAATATTATCTCTAAAATACTAAATTAGAATGTTTAGAGTAATTATTAGAAAGAAAGCATAAACTTTTAGTTGCTAAGAATAATACTTGAAATTTTTCTTAAATTTATACCAAAAATTTAGCATTGTTAGAAAATAATTACTTTAAATTATAAAGATTATTATGGCAGATTAAACTAATATACATTTAGATCATTTTAATTCTTAAAATGTATCCAAATTTTCATTTTTCTAATTAATTTTTCCATTAACATTGATAGTTTGCTTTTATATGAATATAACACTATTTAAGGAATTGAAATATTTTAAATAACTATTGCTGTATTTAAAATCAATCCAGCACAAAAATCCATTTATCTCTTCTTAAAATTTACTTTAATTTTTATTTTTGTAAGTAAAATTCCCCCTGTACCATTTCGCTTTCAATTTACAAAATTATTTTGCTAATCTAATCTAATTACTCATAAATAGCCAACCTTGATGGCTATTCCTCAAATTTAAAAACAATCCAAATCTAATAACTTTAAATTGCTACCTATAATGATAATAATACCCTATTAATAATATCCCATGCCTAAGTTTTTGATTATGCTGATTTATTTGCAGCTTATTAGCTTGCTAGTCTATTTTTTAAAACTAATAATAACTAAAAAGTATGGAAATCAAAAACTATTAAAGCATTTAAATAAATGTTATATTAACACTATTCAACTTATCTAAAACTCTACTTTAGAGATTATTTTTGAAAGTAGTATTACCCACTCATACTCCCTATTTTTGCTTTTTTAAATCTAAATTATAAGAATATTTATAAGTAGAATCAAATTAATCAATAAGTAGCCTCCTATCCTAATCCTGTAGGTTATTTTGCAATTTATAATATAATTATCTAGGTTAATGGCTAAAAATTTCAACTGTTTTAGTAAAAACATCCTATCAGTAATATCTGATTCCTACCTTCCTTATAAATTCAATTTAGGATCCCTTTTTTTAACTATTCATTTAATTTTCTTACCCTTATAACAAATTCATAAATTAATCAAATACTATTTAATTATTTGCAAGCATATATTTTTTGTTAGTATGTATAAAAACCATCAAAATATGGTATAAAAATTAACAAATATTAAATATCAAAAATATTATTTAAAAAATATAAATAATTCTTTCATGTATTAACTCACAAACCTATAAACCTATTATACTAGTATGATTTTCATTAACTTTATTAAGTGAATTTATCAAACTTTAAAAGAAGTAAGATAATTTAATCATGAATCCAATAAAGTTTGAATAGGATAGATATAATTTCAATTTTAGGTTTAGGTTTCTTCATAATGTTTATAAAAGAATTAAAAAAGAAAGGACAATTATTAGTAATTATAAATCTAAAAGGAATACATTATTGAGATAAAATAAGATGTAGAGTACAAGATATCATAAGTTTCTAATGAAATTATATATAAATATCTAATTTTTACTTTGACATTAAACATCTATATGGATTAACCCTATTTAATAAGCTTTAAATATTACTTATACAATTTTGATATCTTACTCATATGTTTGAATGAAATAAATTAAAATTTGATTGGAATTATCGTAAAAATTTAGTTGGAAATTATCAGATTTGAGTAAATTGAGAATGATAAAAGGCAATAATTTAATGAAAGAATTAAATATGTAATTACAAATTTGACCAAATAGTGAATGAATAAAAGCTTTACAATATTGATTTGGATAGCTATTATTTTTATTTAAAATTACTCATAATTGATCTTAAAGGATAATAATTAGATTAATTAATAAGAAAAAACTTTAACAAAAGAATAATATAAAAACAAGATGAATATCCTAAAGACATTAATATTACTAATCATAAGTGCTGCTTTATTACTCTCTAGTGTTCATTTCCTCACTAAGGTAGATCATGAAAATATTTTGTAAACACCTTCAAATGAAAACAGCGATACTTGCCTAGAATTAGGATCTTTTTGTGGTAGAGATAGCGATTGTTGTGAAAAACTTGTTTGTAGAATGAATCATACTCGTGCTCAGTCTTATGTTTGCTAAGGATAATGAATTAAAATTATATAATTTAAACTTGTATTTGTAAATGAATTCTTGTTTAATTTATATATCATTTATTTTTTTTTTAAATCTAATTATTAATATTCTAATTTAGCAAAGATTTATTCTATTATTTTCTTATTATTTTCTAAAACTTATTTTGTAATATAAATATTTTTAATAAAAAATTAAAATATATTTTCTTAATTTAGATGAAATGCAGTAAAAAGATATAAATAGATAACAATAAGTAAAGAATCAAAATGATAAATATAAGAAATATTTCAAGAAAACTTAAAATACTACAATAGAAATAATAAAAAGCAACACTATGCAATCTATTTACTATCGTATGCCTTGAATAACTATTTCTGATTAAATATAATAGGATAGATTAAAAAAATTAATGAAAGAATTAAAATTGTAATAACAATTCTCTATAGAAAAATAAATGATTTGCTCTTTTTATATTATAATTCCACCCACTTCTTTTATTTCAAAATGTAAAAAAAGCTGATAAGAAAAAATATCAACAAAAATAAGTAAAAAAATTCTGTAAATTAGAAATACTACTAATAATAAGTTCTTCTATATCTCATATTATTTAATGTTCCCTTCCTTACTAACAATATCATTAAATTATTTTGAAAAATCTTTAAATGGTTATGGTGATAGTATTTCTAATATCAGAATTTTATTTCTGCAGAAGCAAAATTACTTCATTAATTTAATTTAAAAGTATATTTTATAAAAATAAAAAAATATATGATAGGTTTAATGATGGAATTTATTAAAATTAAATTTATTTTATTTGTATAGGAATATTGGGATAAACATTTAATCTCAATATTTTAAAACTCTAACCATTTATTATATTCATTAGTAAACTTTAATAATATTAATATCTTAGATTAGATAAAAACCTTTAAAATATATCAATTCATTTGATATAAATTCATAATTTTAGAATTTATTTCGAAAGCGATAACAAACGCCATCTCTTTCCCCATTTAACATTTTTGCTATGTATTTACATGATTATTCGCTAATCTGATAAATTGATCCAAAGTATATTTAAATGTATTAAATTATAAAAGAAAGTATGCAAATTTAATTACTATTAAACCTAAAAAAGAAGTTTGAATAGAATATAATTTGAGCTAACAGACTTAATAATTATCTATCATTATAAAAGAATTAAAAAAGAAAGGTTAATTTTAGATATTAATAGAAATATATTTGAATATAATGAAAATATAATAACAATTATATAGCATTTTAAATAGAAAAGTTTATAAAAATATTTTATAAATTTTTAATCATTAAACAAATAATCATTTTATTATGTAAAACTAGTAATATTTATTCAGATTTACTATCATTAATCAATAAGCTTTAAAAAATTGCTTACATAATTTTATTTGTCTTTGTGATACCAGAATGAAGTAAATTAAAATTTGAAATCTCCGGAAAAATTTAATTTTGAATTGATCAGATTTGAGTAGCTTGAGAAGATACCCGACTTAACTTATAATGATAACATGCAAGGCAAGAAATTAAGAAAGAATTAAATTTGTAATCACTTATTTGGACAGGTAAACACTATAATGTTATGTACCACTATTATTTTAAATTTAAATTTATTCTTATTTGTATAGTAAAAAGTAATAATTAGATAATAAGAAAAAGCTTAAACAAAATAAAGAAATAAAAAAGTAAATGAATATCTTAAAGGCATTAATATTACTAACATTAAGTGCTGCATTATTGCTAGGTAGTGTTCAATTCCTCAATAAGGTTGATCATGAAAATATTTTGAATACACCTTCTAAAGATAATAGTGATAACTGCTTGGAATTAGGATCTTTTTGTGGTTAAGATAGTGACTGTTGTGGCAATCTTCTTTGCAGAATGAATCACACTCGTGCTCAGTTATTTGTTTGTTAATAATATTGAAATAAATTAATTAGTTATTTATAAATGAATTACTTGTTTTAATTGAAATATTTAAACATGATAGATATCTTTTTATTTTTAATGAATCATTAATATTCAAAATAAGTTTATTTAGATCAATAAAATCAATAATTAAAAGTTTAATATGTCTAAATTTAATATAATATTTTATTTTTTTTGTTAAATATTTTTCTTATTATCAATTACTTATTGAAGATATATGAGGTGTATATATGAATTATTAAAAAATAAAAAAACAATAAATTTTTTATTTTACCTATAACTACTAAGCCATTTCTTTTATTAATCATGGGTAAACTTTTTTATCATAGATAATATTGAAAGTTAAGATAATATCAAAGAAAATACAAAATATTACCATAATTTCTTGATAGTTTAATCCTTCGTACAATTGTATTTAGTACATACTAATTCAGGTTTTAACCTTATTAAAATAAAGCTGGTGAGTATCATAATATTAGTGACATTAACTTTTTTGTGGTATATTATCTTTATAAATACTAAATACTCCTAATTTATTATTTTAAGAATTCCAATTAGTAGAAAATAATGCAAGAATTCACTATCTAACAGTTGTAAATATTACTTGATCTAAATTGGTAAGTTGAATATATTCTTATTCTGTAAATATGTTAGATTAGTCAATTTATTCATTTTTGGTATTGAAAAAACTCTTTTTAATTAATTAAATAATAAATATATTTATAGAATATTTATAAAATATAATATTCTTTTAAAGTTTAAGATCAAACGAAGTAAATTAAAAATATCTTATTCATTTTAGATAGTCAATAAAATTAAACTTTATAGAGATATATGAATGAAAATAAAATAAAGAAATTCAACTATTCTAAATATTTATTAAGGAATAATGATTTTCTTGAATAAATATTGTAAATCTTATCATACTTTTCTTTATACAGTAAATCCTCGTTAATTCTCACCAGCTTTAATTTTCATCATATTTTCTAAAAATAAATCTTAAATTATTCTTATTATTATTATTATTATCATCTTTGTAAGAAATTTAAATAATATTATTAAGAAATATATATATTTAGCTTTATTATCTTGATTAAATTGAAATAAATTAAAAATTATTTTTATTAACTTTTATTAGGTTTTCTCACTTTAAATTCTTAAATATTTTAGAAGATATTATATTTGGTTAATTATTTTATAAAAATTCATATTTTTAAAAGTAAATTATCTTTGAATCATACAAATTAAATCCCACCAATTTACATTTTTAAGAATTATTGAATTGTTACTCATCCAATTTTTACTACTCTCTTAGCACATTAAAATTAGGATTATAATAAAATTAAGAAGGATTAACAACACTTAAGATTTTGATAAATATTCATTCCAATCCTCAATGAAATAAGATGACATTCATTTGTTCTTAAAATGCCTATAAACCAAAGATTCCTAACTAAATAAAAAAAATTAAAAAGAAAATATATTAAATAAATCTCCTATTCATATAGGATTTAGTTAATTAGAAAAAGTTTTATCCTACCTAGCTAATCTTTTTTGGCAATTTCCACAGAAAAATTTAATATTGGATTAGATAATAGTTTCGCTGAATTTAAAATGATTAATAAAACTGAGGGTATTTCTTATGTCTTTAAAAAAGAGTGGTTCGATCCCACTAAATTGCTAATAAGCTAACAAAATTCTACATTAGATGATATTTTTCACTATCTAAATAAATTAAATCTGATTAAGGTTTATAATATAGTCTCAAATTTCTAACTAAATTATATATATTAAAAATAAATGGATAAAGAGCCAGCCCCTTACTTCAAAAAGTATGAGAAAAAAATTAATTAACTATAAACCATCCTCACAATGGATAATGCTTATCACTTTTAAGGGGTAGGAAGATTTTAATTAGATAATATTAGTAAATTTGTCCTTGAGTAAATAATTTACACTTGAATTTAATTAATTAAAAGCAGCAAACCTTGTCTATTTTAATGAGAAACCAAGGTAAATTTAAAAAATTTTGTATATCTTTTTTCCCCCATACACATTATTTTAATTTAATTAGAAGAATTTGAAATTTATTTTTTCAAAGCCATTAAGAATTTTTAAAATTGTAATATCCAAATTCAATTTAAGCAAATAACTATTAATTAATAATGAATAAATAGAAATAAAGCATTCAAGTCTTCTCTGCGAAAGTAAAGACATCCAAGTAAGATATTTACAATTTGGTAAAATTTTGGTATTGATGAAAATTTTTTTGTATTTTTTTAATGAAATAAAATACTTTCTTTTACAAAAAAGCAATGTTCATTAAAGAGGTTATTTAATTCATTCCTTTAAATAGAAATTTTAAATAACTACTAATTATTTATGATAAGCAGTAATAATTAACAAGGAATGTTTTAGAGATTAAGAATATTAATAATAATTAATATAAATTTTATTTAAATGAAAACATTTAAAGTAAAAAATTTATATCAACTATTTAATTTATTTTGCTTTTAGCTTTTTTATTATTAATTCATTAAATATTTTTATTTTTCTTTATTTATTTATCTTATTTTATTTTATTATTTATATTTTTTTTTACAAAAATAATTTTTACATTAAGTATTATGGAGTTGATCAAGCTTTTGAAAAATTTTCTTTTGTACATTATTTATTATCAATTATTTCATTCATTAGTGAATGACAGAAGATATTTAAAAAATAATAATTTGATTTCAAAACTAAAACCCTTATCAAAAATGAATAGTTAATTGATAGAAAACTATCAAAGGAAGTTTCAATTCCATTTTATATTTTATATTGCAGTTAAGTTTGTTATATTTTAAAATTTAAATTAATTATTAAAAATAATGATATTTAAAGTGTTTAAATAATAAATTTAAAAAAAAGATTGCTAAGATAACAATATATTAATAATAAATTTGAAATTTATGAAATTATTAAATGACCTCGAAAAACTATAAAAAAAGATATTAAAGAAAATATCAATATAAATTACTAAAAAAATTTAATGAATCATACATATAATCATTTTGTTTTTAGAATAGAAAGCAATTTTATTCTTTAAATATTATTATAGAAATTTAAGAGTCTATAACCATTTGTTAATAAGTGAATTTATCATTTATAATTATGTATGGATTAATTGAGCAACTTGATTTTACTGAGTCCTATTTTTTAATATTTTATTATAATTTAATGAGTGCATTATTCTTCCTTTAAAAAATTACAAAAACTATTAAATCTAAATATATTAAATTAGAATCAATTTGCTCATCAATCTCCATCCTTGCTTATCTCACTAAAAAACAGCTAACATAAATTTAAAATTATCATCTAAATTAGTAGAATCTAACTTAGTTTTAATATTCTCTTTTAGTGAATATAGATAATTTATATTTAGATGAACTCCATTTGGTATAAATTAGTTATAAATAATACTCTAGTATTTGACGCTATTATAATTATTACTATTAATTATCTTAAGAGTAAATCTAGAAAATAAAGAGAAAGAGGAACAGGAAAGATGATCATTTATTCCTATTAAGGTAAATTATTACATCTGATCCTTCTTTTTAGTTTCAATATTATGTTTTTTAGTTTTTCTATCTTCTTTAAATAGGTTATCAGATTGAAAAACTTTTCTCTAATAAAATACTTCCTAATAAAAGGAGAAGTAATTTTAGTTTTCTAGACTATTAATGAATCCAATCCATTGCTTCCCTAAATTTAGAATAACTTTTCTAACTTTAAAGCCAAGGGCAATTAGCTTAGTAATATGCAGTCAATAATGACCAATATCGCTACTTTCAAAATAAATTCTACTTCTATTACAGTGGCAGCTATTAAAACTATTAAGTAAGAGCTATTTAGTTTCCTATAATTATTCAGAATAGGCTTGCTTTTGATTGCATTTGCCTTATTTTCCCATTTTACTATTAATTGATTCTAATTTTAGATTGATTGCTTTTTGTTAAAAAATTAATTGTGTAAAGTATACTAAAAATTTTAATAAAAACGTAAGAAAAATATCAATAAGTCATTCTTGCTAGTGTTTGATTTGTTTTTCAACGTCATTAATTTATTATCAGTTTTTTAATTTAATTTATTTTCTATTTGTGTACATGAATGCTATAATAATATTCTTGTAATATAAGACAAAGATTATAATTCTTTCTTTGTGATTGTATTAATATATTAATTAACATTAATTATTATTTGTATTTTTAGATATAAATATCTATTCATCCAGTCTATTAACTATAAGAAGCTGTTTTCTCTCTGTTTACTCTTTTTAATAGTAAGTAATCATTAATCAAAATTTAGGAAGAAAAGGAAATGAATCATCTAAGTCTATATTTTCTAATTATCAAACTAGCTTAGATGGACTGGTCTCTTGACTATTATCTCAATTCTTGGCATAAAAAACTCAATAAATTAAAATAACTTTATATTTTTTAAAATAATTAAATTTATAAGCTCAAATAGTTTTAATCCTGATAATAAATAATATGGTTGTAACAATGACCTTAGATGGGAGTTTAAATTACTTAATAATTGTTCTTTTTTTTCTTCCTTCTTTCTTTTTCTTTTGTTTTAAACACTCCTAAAAGACTTTCTTCCATATTTTTACTGCTACCTTTTTCAGCTTAAATAGTTTTTTGTTTTACTCTTTTCTCTCATTTTAAAAAATTAGGCTGTTTTGCTTTCTATAATTAATAGGTTAAATAGAACTTAAAATAAAAAAGCCTTGTGATTATTGATACTTTTTTTAATGGGGGAAGTATATACATTGAGTATTTTTATTAGTACTTTTCTTTTTCTTTTTATTTTTCCTCTATTCGTACCCATATTTGTAACTATGATTACTCAGCTAACTATGATTTAAGTTACTTAGCCTTTATTAGCATTTCATTTTATAAAATTAAGGTTTATCTTCATATTATTTATATGTTTACTGATTTGAATTCCTTATAATATATTAGTATTTCTTCAGCAATATAGCCTTTTCCTATCTAGGTACTATTTAGGCTTCTCCTTTTTAGACAAAACCTAATTTATATTTATTTTAATAGTGCAACACTCTTATTGCTTTAAAATATTATTGTTTGATTTTTATCTTTATTCTTTTCTTTGTATACTTAAGTAATAATTACTATTTTTTCTTCCATAATTTATTTAAAAATTTTGTTTACTTGACTCCCTAATCAGATAATAAATTAACTTTTGTTATCAAGAAAATCTTTTAAAGTTAGTCTTCTTCAATAAAAGGTAATAAAACTCTTAAAGATATTAGATATTTCTTATTAATTATTAGTAGTGATTGGATGATGATTACATTAATAAACTACTAATAAAAATAAACCTATTAAAAGTAAGATAAATTGATAAAACTAATAAATAAAAGATAAATAAACAAAAAATTAAGATTTGAAAAAAATACAAAAAAAACTACCTAAATACTCTAAGGACAAATAGCCAAAATATAATGAATTAATCTGTTTTGACATATTCTTAAATAGAAGAGAGCACAGCAAGTACCACGTTAGAGTTAAAAGTATTAAGACAGGGAACATTGAATTTAGAATAGCTCAAAGAATTTACATAAGAGCTCAAACATTTTAGTTCTTTAAAGAAACTCACATTAGATGTGAACAGAAATTCTTATGTTGAAGGATATGCTACAGAGTTATTCGCTGGGTTATCCACTTTAAAATAATTAGTTGAACTGGATTTGACTTTAAAATTCAATTTCTTTTATGAATAAGGAACTAAAGAGCTAGGAATAGCTCTATCTTCATGTTCTCACATCACTTCCCTAACACTTAACTTAGAGAGAAGCTCTATTTAAGCTGAATTTTCTTCTATAATAGAAGGCTTATCAAAATTAACAGGATTAAAATAACTTAACCTAAATTTAAGTGACAATTCCCTTAGCACAGAAATAACTCAACTAGGAAGATTAATTTCATCATTCCATAACTTATAATAGCTTAAATTATCACTTGAAAACAACTCTATTTAACCTGAGGGTCTTAAACAATTTGGAGAGAAACTCTCTATAAATAACAATTTAACTGATCTCTCATTGAATTTCAATTCAAATTCTAAGATAGATGATATTAGTATGACATATTTCTCCGAAAGTCTATTAAAGTATAAGCAATTATAATCTCTTGCATTATAATTTACTTCTACTGGAGTATCAAATTCAGGTTCACTTAGCTTAGTAAAACATTTGAATGAATTAGGAAATCTAACTCATTTGATTCTTGTACTTAGTAATTTAGATGAAGAAGGAGCACTAGCCATTTCAACTGCTTTAAGTGAGGTCAAAAAGCTTACCCATTTAAATTTGGATGTGTCAAATACTTAAATCAAGGATTAAGGTCTTGGAAGTTTATCTAAAATAGGTGCACACAAAACCTTATAGTCACTTGATCTATAAGTAAATTATAACAGGTTATCTGACTAAGGCATCATTAACTTTTCTTCGTAGTTTGAACCTTTATCTCTAAAGCATTTCTTTATTTCATTTAAGACTCCTAATGATATCAATGATGAAGGCTTAATAAGTTTAGGTGAATGTATCACTAAATCTCATACGATAGAATCATTTGGACTCAACGTGTCAGGAAGTAATATAAAACTTGAGGGAATATAAAAATTCTCCTAAAATCTCTTAAAGATGAAATAACTGAAGAATATTGACTTCGATTTCGGATACTGTGAATTCTACCAAGAAGGATGTTACGAACTTATTACTAATCTCTCTAAGTTAGAAAATCTTGAATCTCTACGTATAAGTATTGAAAAAACTCGTATTGGAGATCAAGGATTAGCTCTCTTAGGACCACTTTTTGCAAAATATCCTAAGCTTAAAGATCTTAAACTCTTGGCTGGTCACAATTAACTCTATTGCACAACTATTTCTACTTTTTTAAATGCTCTCTCTGAGATGCCACATCCTCCAAAGATCTATTTTGAATTTGGATATAATAGTTTTGATCCAGCTTTTAGAGAAGAAATTAAGGCTGCTGCTGCCAAATTAAGCTTTACAACTGATATGGAGGAACTCTGAGTTATATGAATCGTTAATTTTAAATAGGAAATAAAAATATTTTATTTTTAATTTAATTTAGATTTTAAAAAAGTATTTATTTTTATGTCAAGAAGCTATTTATATATTTTAAAATTTATGAATAAATATATGCTTTTTCATATGTTAATAAATAAGATTAAATAAATATTTAAAAATATTTATTATTATCACTCAATAACACTATTAATTAATCACTCACCTCATAAAAATTCAAATAGTGAATAAAAAATAATTTAAAGAAAGTTTTAGCTGAAAAAATAAAGATAACAAAATCTTAAATTTATTTAAGAATTGTATTAAGGAAATAAAATAAGAGTTATACAGAATTTAGAAAATGAAAGGATTGAGAATGAATTTTACTTTAATGATAATCAATAGAAATTTATAAGAAAATAGCGAAACTAAAAGAAATACAATAGAATAAAATGATAGAATATGTAAGGATAAGAGAGAAAATAATTAAAAAGAATTTTAAATTTTTCTAAAATATAAATAAAGAGTAATTTAAAGATTATAACTCTAAATATTGTGAATTAATTCAAGTAAAATTACTCACTAGAAGAATTTTATAAAAATTTGTCTAGAGTGGAAGAGTAAATTACTACAATATAATGGGTAGGTGAGATGATTTATAATTCTCTCTTTCATTGTCCCCAGAATTAAGTAAAAATAAAAATAATTTAATTAAATACGTTTTAATAAATTCAACTATGAATAAGAATTTTTTGAAATGAATTCAAAAATAGATTAAATTTGGTGGGAAATATGATTGAATAATGTTGTATCTGTTTTTTGATGGCTAGCTATGTTCAATTGACTATATTTCTTGACCATTTTTCTGGTTTATTTGATCAATTTTATATTTAGCTTCTAAGTATTCTAAGTAGGTAAGTAAAATAATATCATGGTTTAATAATTTAAAAAATATTAATAAAAGTTTTTTCAAGTAATTAAATTGCTTCTGATTAATAAAAGTGTTTTTCAAATAATATTTTTCAAGTATTAAACTGCTTCTAAAATCTTCAATAAAATGGTTAGTAGATACAAAATATAAATAATAATAGTATATTATTGTATCATAATGTCTTTTATAACCATAAGCACATTATACTCTGAATAAAAACTTAAAGATATCTAAATTAAAATGTAAACCTTAAGTCATATGAAAATATTATCTTCCAAAATCCTCATGTATTAAATTCCCACCTACCACCTAGGTCTACTTATTAAAAAAGTACCTTTATTTATTTATTTATTCCTTTTACAAATATATTGAGAGGAGTAAAGATATAAAAAGCTTGATAATTTTATAATTTAATTATTTATTAAAAATATATTTATGGGAGAATTTTATACTTTTTAAGTATTTAAATTCTATTTTCTATTTCAAAGTGTTGCTCTTATTATTTTTTATAATTCTATACTGCATTGTGTCATAAATAAAAAATAATAAATTAGAATTATATTTGTTGTAGATTACTATAATGGTTCAGTATTTTCTCTTAGTCTATTCAATATTTTTTTTATTATTTCGATCAATAAGTATTTTAATATACATACAAATAGG
Source organism: Tetrahymena borealis (assembly GCA_000260095.1). Classification (NCBI taxonomy): domain Eukaryota; phylum Ciliophora; class Oligohymenophorea; order Hymenostomatida; family Tetrahymenidae; genus Tetrahymena; species Tetrahymena borealis. The sequence continues at coordinate 258,093 of JH651251.1, read as the reverse complement.
TCATATTTAAAAAATTAAAAAGTTACTGAATAATAAACCTAAAATTGTAGAAGATTCTATTAAGATTAATAATTTATAATAAAACAAGTGGATAGAAATACATACATTTTTACTACAAGCAATATTATAAAATGAAAGCAAAAAAAATAATTCAAATAAATAAAAAATAAATCACCAACATCTAGCATTGAAGGTAACCAAATTATGTTATCTCAAATAAACTTCTAACTCCTGAAGGTATTCTTAATACTATCCGTTACCTATCATTTAAGATATCATTTAACCTTCATACTGTGAAAATCCATTGCATCCTAAACCTAAATCTAATTCTTTAAGGCTTTAACACTTTACCAAGGATTAACAAAGAATCTATAATCCACTATCTTCTAAATTACAGTAAGTTATATCAATTTTAGCAGTGGTTAGCTTTTTGCAATTTTCTAATCCATCTCCTAAGCTGTTAATAGTCTATTTGTCTTAAATTTTCATTCCTTCTACATTTAATTCTAAACTTTCTAGATTGAGTAAATGTCTAACAGCCTCACCAATAGTAGTTAGTGAACTTGAAGTAAGAGAGTTAAGGGGAAACCTAAGAATTAACTTTTTTAAATTAGTGAGATCTCTAATGGAGTTCATTAATTCTGTAATACATTAGTCTTTCATTCTACTGCTATTCAATTCCAAAATTAAAGTTGTTATATTTTTACATGATTATAGAGTATGAGCTACATATCTAGCCCCATCTTCATTGCCAAAGCGATCTTTAAAGCTAAGATTGAGATTAAATTCACCATTTATAGAGCTTTTTTTAGCTTAATCAATAGGGGTTCTTAAATAATCTACTAGATTGATATTAGGAATTTAGATGATATTCATAATAATGTTTATTTATTTTTTGATACTTAAATGAATCTAAGGATTATTATTTTTTTCAAGTCTATAACATTCTATTCAAGCCAAGAGTACTTTATATTAAGAAGATCTTTTGACTTTCAGTTTAGCTTTTATTAAATCCATTCATAAATGACAATTCGATATAAGCAATTTCTACTTAGTCTAAATGTTCTTAGTTATTAGATATTTTCATAATCTTTATATCATATTTAATGTATTTTTTAACTATCAGGGAAATTAAAAATCCATTTATTGATTAGGATTCTATTTCAATTTTCCTCATTTAAATCAATAATAGCCACAAATATTTTGATATATTTAAACTCAAAAATATTACAAAAAATTAATTAATTTTACTATTTTCAAACTAAACTTTACAATATAAATACTGCTACTATACAGATAATATTCCCTTTACTAGGTTTAACATATTTTATAAATTAATATTTCCATTAATAGTTAAAAAAGTGGTTTTGAATGAAAAACTAATCAATGACAAATTAGACAAAATACTCTATGAAAATTTACTATGAATTACTGAAATAAATTTGAAAAATAGGGGAAAGTGTATAGCTAATACCAGAATTTAATTCTTGGAGTATAAAATTAGGTAAGAAATTTAATTAACATAAAATTTTATTTAAATGTAAAATATCCTTAATAAATTAATAATAGAATTTATTAATATTTATTTTATTTCTAATACATTTTTTTATTAATTATTAATATTATTATTTAACAAGCTCAGTTTTATATAATTTTTTGTTTTTTAAATTTCATTTAGATTTTCATGTTATTTAAATTTATTTATTTTTTTCTAAATTAAATACTTTTTCATCGGAGTTTTTGAATTGAAAATTTAATAAAATATAATTTCAAAAAATTATGATAGAATAACTTCTTAAAAATAATACTTACTTTAATTGTTAAGTATTTTACTTATTTATAAACTTTTTATTAATTTAAACTAATAATAAAAATGAAATTTGACTGAAATGAGATTAATAAATCTATTACCTTTTTTATTTTGAATTAGTGGTTATTACTAAATCAATTTAAAATCTATTAAATAAAAAATTAATGAAACATTAGATTATTTATTCTTAATATAGATTTAACAATAATTTAGTTTATAATCAAATTGACATTTTATAATTAGCAAAATTGCTTATATATGGCTGGAAGAGAAGAAATTTATCTCAATTAAGTTCTTATTCACTTGTAACTCTATTAGTTTTTTTTTATTAGGTAAGATTTATCATCTGTTAAAGTTAAGAGAATCCTAATAGGTTGAATTTTACTTTTTTTACTCATTATTAATTCTTAAATTTTTCTTTAGTTTATGAGTAAATTTTTGTAGTTTCTATCACTTTTCAATTTTTAGAAATTGTATCTTTGATTAAAAATATTTTTTAAGCTAAGATAAGATTCGGAAAAACCGATATAATCAAAAATTTAATACAACACTAAATTAAATAAAAAGTATTAATATGTTGGATGATTAGTTTGATTAAGAGAGTAAATAAATAAATTTAACTAAGAGTTCTTTTTGAGTTTATCTATTATTAATGAGATGATATTCCTATTTCCATTTCTTAAATATGCTGAGCTAAAAATATATTTTTGATTAAGAGTTTGTATTGAGACAATCTTATACAATTAATGCAGATAGTTCAATTTTCTTATCAGGTTATCTTATCAGGGAGTTATGAATTAATTTATATCATCTTTTAGTTTAAAATTACCAAATATTATCTAAAGCTTGATTTTTTATCAGACTGCCTAGACATTGCATCAAAAGCCTCTAGTTTTTATTTTTAACACTGATTTTAAAAGTGCTGGAGTTCTTATTAGTGCCGATTTTTTCTTCTCAAATTATTAATTACTAAAGGTAAAGTGAGATCCTCAGATTCAATCAAGGAAATAAAATCTAATATCTAATACTTATTATATTATTATTGCTACGTATTATAGGAAGTCAAAATAATGAAGTCAGTGTTCATCAAAAGCTCTGTTTTTATTGGTATATATAGTTAATTTAGACTAATAACTCCAAAATATAGTCAATTCTGTTTAAAATTGTAAATTTAAAGTTAATACTATTGTCTAATCACTTAAAATAGCATCTTGTAATGATGAAATACCCTATTTTACATACCCCTTGCTTAAATCTTATATTATTTAAATTCATTTTAGTTAAATTTGTTTTCTTTTTTAACTTTTTAACTTATTTTTATATTAATATTGGTGAGATCCATCCATTTCAACTAATCTTAAACCATAATTTAGAAATTACTTTCTAAAGAAATAATACCTATTCATGTCCATTTAGCTTTTTGCTATCTAACTACTAGGTTATTTGTAAATATAATTAAATTAATCTAAATTGTAACCAAATAAATCATAATCATTTATATAGAGGATATCACAAACTAAAATATTATTCTTTAACCTAATCTCTAAAGATTAGAGTTGTGAATTTTAGATCAATCAATCGAATAATAACTCAAGTTTTTGTTTAATTAGGCAAAATATTTCAAAAAATTTAATATATGTGTATGTTAAAAAATATATTATTATATTAATTAAATAATAGAATTTTTTTCTTTAAACTTGATATAATATAATCTTTTATATTTCTCTAATTATAATGAGTATGAGCTTATTCAATATAATTCGTTTCTATCTTTCATAATTAAAATAGAAAAGTTAGTTATTTATTGACATTTTTTTCTTTGCAAAATGAAATAGATAAAATGATAGATTTTATAAACTGATCAATAAATGAAATAGATAAGTTTTGGTATAATCTTTACTCACAAGTTAAAATTCCAAAAAGTTAATATTTATATTGAAAATTATTTTGTTGACTCGAGTCAAAAAAGACGATTTGTTGCAACCACTAGTTAGTATGTATAAAAATCCTCCAAACATTAAAAAATGTTAACACAGTTTAAAGATCAATAGAATTTTTAATAAATAAAAATGCTTCTTTATGTTATTAATTCAGAAATTATTGAATTATTTATATTAGTATTATTTAAATAGAAATATAGTTCATTTATTTAAATTGAACAAATATTAATGTGAGTATATCTATTTAATTCAACCTTATAAATCTGATAAAATTCGAATAGTATGTAATTATACATGTAATTAGATTAGTAATATTGCTTTATAAAAGAATTAAAAAAGTAAGATTAATTTTGTATTTTATTAAGATTAATTAATTAGGATTTTTAACTAGCAAATTCTATTTTAAGATCTCATAAGTTTCTAATGACTTATCAATAAATCATTTTATTTCTAAAAGCAATAGATAATTTTAGAAAATTGTTTAATATAAAATAGCTTTAGATCAGAAATATTTAGTTAAGAAACTAACAGATTTTAGTAATTTGAGAACATTTTTAATTGAATTGAAAATATTAAATAGTAAAAATATAATAAAAGAATTAAATTTGTAATTACGATTTTGAGTAGATAACTAATAAAAGTTTTGCATTTTGTTTTTAATTATTTTTATTTTACATTATCATAGCTTAAATTCGATCTTCTAAAAGTCATAATTAGATTTAATAATAAGAAAAAACTTACCAAAAAAAAAAGAGGAAAAAAAAAATGAATATCTTAAAGACATTAATAATACTTATCTTAAGTGCTGGATTGCTACTCTCTAGTGTTCATTTCTTGACTAAGGTTGATCATGAAAACATGCTGAATACACCTTCTAATGACAATAGTGATGATACTTGCCTTGAATTTGGATCTTTTTGTGGTTATGATAGTGATTGCTGTGGAGATCTTGTTTGCAAAATGAGTCATACTCGTGGTGAGTTTTGGCTTTGCAGATAATAATGAAATAAAATAATAAAGCTTATAAATAAAAAATATAAATCAATTCCATTTTGTATTATTTGTTTATGAAAGAATTGCTTGTTTTAGTTTAGAATATTTAAAAATAAAAATTCATGCCTAATATTAATAATATTATTTACTACAATTTATTTTATATTATTATTAATTATTTTATTTTAGAATTAAAGGATATTTGTAAATAAAATTGTATGCTATAGTAAATAAAACAGATTTAAATAATTTAAAATAAGTAAAAAATTATATTAATAAAATAAGTTTTAGGTATTTCATTAATTCGACCCTAGGGGCCTAAAATTTATGTAATGAAGATCTCTAAAACCATTCGTATAATGAGGTATGGAGCCCAATGAGTTCTATCTTTTAGTGTATAATTGAGGGAATAGTGATTTGTAATTATAAAAATATTTGAAAATTAAATTAGGTTATTTTCAAACTTTTTTTTCATTTTAAATTCTATTTTGAAATTCAATTTATTAATATTTAATAAGTAATATATAATTCTTACAGAGTTCTATGGATATTAAAATAGAAAGAAATTAAGAATTAAGCGAATAGGCTACAAATAATCTATAGAAATACAGGATTATTATTATGCAATATGGTCATAAGATATATAGGAAAATGGGTGAATTAGCGCAAAAGTCAAAATTCCGTATGACTTCCCGTAGGAATTGCAATTAGTAAAAAAATATACATTAATAGATAAGATTTTAGACTCTTAGGGCCATATTAATTAAATAATTGATATAAAAAGAAAATTAAGCTATTACAAAAGAAATAATGAAACATTTGTATAATCATAAAAGGAAAACTAAGAGCATATTTTATAAGCCATTCTAAAAAGCATTATTGTTTAATTTTATATCAACTTTATTAAAAACTAATATAGAGTTTTGTAATTCTTCAAAAGATTAGGGCTTCATATATAGGATTATAAATTAAAATTAATTTAATTTTAAAGTTCCTTTTTATTTAACTTAGTTTTTATTTTTAAACTTTAGTAGTAAAACCCCCTTAAAGTAGCTGCCAGCTGTGGAAAATTTTATTTCATTTTCTCTCTAGTCTAAAAATGGTATAGATTCTCAATAATTCATTTAAATAAATGTACCAAATTATAAAAGAATGAATGCTAATTTAATAACTCCAGATTGATTAGAATATAATTTCTATTAAAAGTTTTTTTAATTATTACTTCCCTATCTTTATAAAAGAATTAAAAAAGAAAGGATAACTTTAAATATTTATAAATTTAAAATATTAATACAGTATTATCTTTATTAAATAAGATTTTAATTAGTGAAGTTAAAAATAGTTAGATGGTTTTAATAACTAAGTAAAAGTTATTTGATTACATCAAACTATAATATTATTTACTATTTATTTACTAAATTAAATAAGCTTTAACTGATTACTTACAGAATTTGATTATATTTTTGATATCATTGTAACAATTAAATTATAATTAGAAATTATCAGAAATTTTGATGGAAATTAACAAATTTAATTATCTTAATTAGAAAGATAGAAGGTAAGAAATTAATGAAAGAATTAAATTAGTAATCACAAATTTTGATAATTAATTAATAAAAGCAAAGTTTACAAAATCGTTTTTTAATACTAATAAATATCATTATTTTGATAATCATAATACTTACCAATTAAAGTTAATTAAAAGTTTTTAAAAATACAAAATAATACAATTTTTACATTCAATTCTAATCAGGTAATTCATCAATTTCTTAAACTTGTAAAGAAGAAATGGAAATCATTAAACAACCTTGCTTAAATTAATCATGAAGATATTGATAGAAAAAAATTTTTAAAGAGTTAAAAGGGGTGTTAGTAACATAACAAAAAAAGAAATATAAAATAAAAAGAAATTAATTCCCCCATACTTCTCTTCAAGACTATTTTTACGGTTATATCTTTATTAGAATTATATAAGTTTTTTTTAAATAATTTTACAATTAGGGGTTTTGATTGTTATTCTATGATTAATTTTGAATACAAAGCTATAAAATTTAAGCTTTTCAAAACCTTTTAAATCATGAAATTGTTTTAACCAGTAAGTAAAAAGTAAATAAAATAAATACTATCGTTTTAAAAGATAGTGATAAAGATAATTTAAAATTGATAATTTCAAAAAATTTTATTTAGTTTATTTGTGCTTATAATAACATTTTTCATATATTTTTAGTTTTCTTTTTGTTTCTCTATTAGAAATAAATAAATATAATTAATATTATAAAAACATTGATTTTTTTATTTTTAAGAATATAATTAAATTTCCTATCAAGTCTTACATGTTATTTATTATCTTTTATTTACCTCTTAAGAGTCTTAAGAGGAATTTTATTTACCTTTAATGACATGAATGAATTAATATTTTTTTCTCAAAAGAAAATAGAAATAATCTTAACTAATTAAAAAAAGGAAGAAAAAAAACTTCTAAAGAGTAATTTTTATAAATAATTTAAATAATTATGAAAATAAATTCCTAATAAAGGTATATGGTATAGCTTAATAGGTTTTATTTATTAACTAAATAATACATACTTTCTGATTTTTAATTTTAAAATATTAAACCTGAATAAATAAAAAGTATCAAATCAAGAGAATAATAATACCAGAATGGATATATAACACTCTATTTTAAAGACTAAGCTAATTTGATTTTGAATCAATAATAAAGTGCAATAATAGTATTTTTGAAATAAAAAGATTATAAATATAGATTTAATTTAATAAATAAATAAAGATTTGCACTATTTATAAAACTAAATGGAATTCCTAATTATGGCTAATTTTTACCATTCTTTTAAATAGTATTATTATACTAATTAAATATCTAAATATAAAAATTTATGAAAAAGTATTTTTTATCTTAATTAGATTAAAATAGAGAGAGTGATTTCTAAAATTTAAATAAAGTTAACACATTAGAAAAAATCTAATCTTACTTTTAGAAGATTAATTCCTACATTAATAGGAAGCAAAGTTCTTTAGGAGTTTGATTTAAAATAGAAGATTATTTAAGTAACTTTTAGACTTTTAAAAATGGTGATTATTTATACACACATATATAAAAATAAATTAGTTAGACAAAATATTTTTATTTTATTCTTAAAGCTTTGATCTAACACAGTAAGAAAATTCTTTAATTATAGATTATTTTTAATTTTTTCAGATTATAGAACAATCATATACATGAAAGGTATTTAACTAATTGTGATAAATTAATAAATTTTACTTATTTTTTTTGAATATTAGAAATGAGATAGCTACCCACCCACATTGATAATCTATAAAATAGATTACTTCGCTAATACTTTGTGATTATATTTATATAAAGACTCAATTTTAAAATGGCATTCAATTTTGATGTTAAAACGCTGTGTAATTAGTATTTAAAGGGATTGAATTAGAAACATTAAAAATTAATCTTTAATTTTATATTTTAAAAAATTATTCTTATTGGATAGAAGCTTATAGCTATGTATTAATTAGATAGCGATATTAATACAATAAAAAGAGTCTATTTAAAAAAAAGTAATCTCAAAACCCATACATTAGGAGAGTGTTAAATCAATAACTCTCGTAAAATCAATTTCGCTTCTATAGAAAAAATTGAATTAAAACTTGTATTATTCTTTTATAATTGTGATATTATCAAAGGTTATGACTTGTTAAATTTTTTCTATTATAATAAAATTTCTCATAATTTACTTGCAAAAATGTTGAAGAATATTTGATTTTAATTAAACAATATTATTATTATTATTATTATTATCATTATACAAATATTATCTCATAGCTTGTTAAATAAAAAAAGAGCATAAAAGAAATTTACAAATAATTTACCCTCAACACAGGAAATATATTTATAAGTAATGGACCCTTTAGGAGGAGTGTAAATCCTAGCAGCTGAGCATACTAAGAATAAAGATAAAAGTACCAATGATAAACACCAAAAAGGATAGGGCCGCCAGAAAGCAGACTAAGATAGAAAAGGATAGCGTGAAGAGAAGCAAAAAGTAGAATAAGATAAGAAGAAGAAATGAATGACAAAACTCCTCCTTATATTGCTAGTGCTAACATTTTATGTAGCGAAAGAATTAAAATAATAATTTTATTAATTTACGAATATCTTAATATTTATTGTAATATATTAATCTATTTTATGTTAAAAATTATAAGACCATATTAAATAAAAATTTAAAAAAAAAAAAAAAATATTATAATAGATACATCAAATTAATCAATAAATTTTATATTGTAAAACAAATCTCCCCTTCTTTTGACATTTTTTCATATTTAAGAATTATTGATTTTTACATAACAAGTTTCTAATTAATTAATCACTAATAAAACTATTATTTTTAAAATAAACTAACCTCTCTTTATTTAGAAAATTGAAATAAAATAAATGGGATTAGATTTTATTTATATTAGAAAAAATAAGAGGGTGTTTTCATGAGTAAAAATAGGAGAAAGTAAAATTATAAAACCTATATATTAATTTTTCTAAGAAAATTCCTTGAATTACATTTCTAATATTTTCTAATAATAAACTTAAAAACTGATTTATTTTAAATTATTAATGTTTTGTTTGTTACATTAGCACTTTTTTAAATAAAAATTCTTTTAAGAGTTAGTATTGAATATGATCTATCTCATAATCTCTATCTATAATAGATTAACTAATTAAAATTATTAAATTACTCATAATAGAAGGATTAATTTTATCAAATAAAAAAGTATATTATTATCAATCAGGAAAATTAATTCTACGAGGCTCTAAGATTATATATTAAATCTCTCACACTAAATGAGATAAAGATTTTTTCTACCTAAAAACCTTTGTTTAGAAAATCATCCCCTTATCTGATCATAATTAGTAAATTGTAAGTAAAAATCAATGAAGACAAAATAAAATTGATAGTTATAATAAAATTTAACTCTATAAATTTTTACTTAATTATATTCTTTGATAATGAATTGCAATTAAAATTGAATTAATCCCAATAAATAATTTTAAAGCTAATATTTATGTTAAATTTGAATAAATATGTAATATTAATTGGTATTTATTGGTAATACTTCTGTAACTGTTAGATCATTTTTTGTCTACATTAAAACGATAAATAGATAAATAGGATAACATAAATAATAATTGATAAAGAAGACAATAGTAAATTAAATAACTAACACCTTTATTTTTACTTAATTTAATTTTAGATTTAATCAATTAGTTGATATTATCTTTTACAATTTCCTGATGAAAAATATTTCTTTAAATTTTTTATTTTCTAAGCTTACACTTTTTCAAATCGTGAAAATCTAATGATATTTTAGAAATAAGATTATTTTTGAAAGTTATTATTTTTAAATCAATTAGTTACTTAATTAAATATCGTAAATAACAGTCAAAGATATTTTAAAAAGTATTTTCTGAAGAACAATATATTATTTTAAGGATAAAATTGAATAAAATTTACTCTTCTCACATTGCAGCTCACTAAAAGATTAATTTAATATAAATTAGTAGCATTGATTCTCAATAATTATTAAAAATCTGCTCCTATTAGAATTCGTTACGATAAGAAAAAATTAATTAGTTATAACTTTTAAAATAGGAAAGCGGTTTACAATTGATTAATTTCTGGTCAGTCAATGAAAAAGCTAAAGGATTCTCATTTAAACGATAAGGTTAAAAGATATATTAAAAAATTAATAAATTAAATTAAACTCTTTGAAAATTAAAAAGCTATGAAGGCCTTAATTATTTTAGCTATTGTCTTAGCATTCGCTTCTTGCTCTATTTATCCCTTAAACATAGACAACTCGTGCTCAGTTTTCAGTTGCTAATAATCCATTTGGAGTTACAATAATACCAATTATAATTACACTTGTCCCTAGTCTGGCTAGTTAAAAGCTAAATTTATAGTTGATCAAGGACGTTATATTTTTAATTTTACCTCTGATAACACATTTTCTCCTAGTACCAATATTACCATGTACTTAACTGAAGTAACAAATGCTACTTCTACTAATGGTATCTAATACTATTAAACCTTACATAAAGGTCACTACTTTAACATTTTGAACTGCACCATTCCTTCTTCCAGAAATATTTCTTCTCTTTGCAATACAAATGAATTAGTTGGTGGTAAGTATTACAATGGTATCTTCCAAGACAGCTGTGCATTTGGTTTAAATAGACCTAGAATGGCTTCTTCACAATAAGAAACACCCCTTGAATTCTAAACCTAATTTTGAAATCATTAAAATTGATTATTAATATTAAATGTTATAAGTGATTTATAAATAAAGTTAAATATAATTAAAATAAACAAAATATATAGATTTAAACTCATTTTTTCCCCTTTCTTCAAACCTAATATTAATTATAATTTCTTTTACCTTATTTGCTTATTTTAATATAAAAATATTAAATTTATTTCCATATTACCTCAATACTAACTTATCTTTTAACTATCTCTTTGAAAGTTTATTTTGTTTCATTAACTTATTTTAAAAAAAAAAAATTTCTTTTTTAATTATTAGAAATAATATTAAATTTTAAGAATTATCGTATCCCCTCTCAACCCCGTCCCCCTCTTCGAGTGCTGAATTTTTTACTGATGAGAGTTCTTAAAAAACCCCTACCTGATTTTAAATGCCGAATTCGACACAATAAGAGTTTGAGTGGGAATACAGTATTAATTTCTTTTTATAAGATCAAAAATAATTGAATGCTAATAGAATATAATCTACATCACTCCTTAACTATGCTATTCTTTTAATTACTATTCCAATGCTAACTAATAAATGTACTATATATGGAGAGCTATTTATTTTTGATTTAATTTTTACTTTATTTTTTTTATTAATAGTATAATAATAAATATTATTTACAAATTATTTTACTCTAAGTCTGAGAAATGAGTTAGATTTGTAAATCCATTAGAAAATCTAATACCTCTATTTGTTAATTTAATTTTCTTACTACTAATCAATCAATAAATTATCATTTCGATTATAAAATAGCAACAATCGAATATGAGAATTCGGATCTATAAAGAGTTTGGGTAATTTTATCTTTTTCGAATTCTCTCACTATTAAAATCAACTAATTAATTAATTTAAATTAAATAGCAAATCTAGTTGAATTTGATTAGATTTATAAAATATTTAAGAAATTAAAATAATTTATAATTTAGAGAGATTAAGTCATATTAATTTATTTCCTAAACATTTAAATAATATTTTTTTATATTTTGTTTTCCTTACTTCATTTTCTGGCTGTTTGTTTTCTTGCTCAAAATATAAGTGTCCATCTCTAAATCTCATTATTTAACAAAGAATGTTTTTAAAACTTATTTAAATCATCATCTTGATAATATGGTGTACTGTATGTACTGCACTATAATTTATTCAGTTTTTACTTCTTATCAATATTATTACCTACTATTCAACTAAAAATATTTTAATCTCCATTCATTAATAGTTATTGTGATTAGCTAGATATTTTAGAAATAACTCAAAAAGAAAAAATAAATAATTATTAAAGATACAAAAAAGATATTGAAGGATAATAGAATGTTTGATAATTTTGATCAAAGCTTAATACACTAATGTGGTGATATAACTAGTAATTCTGAGGAGATAACTAAAAAGAATAATGTAGGAGTTAATAAGGATATTCAGTATATGTCTAAACCGTTAATTTTAGACAGAGCTTATGAATTGCTAGAAGATAACATTGTTATTTCTTAAGATGATCATGAATTTAATAAATCTATTATTAAGACATTTTTCACAGAAAATATAAAAGAAACTAGAACATTGACTTTTTTAAATAGAAAGAACAAACTTGAATTATAATTGATTATTTAGAATTAAATGTTTAATAATATAGAAATGGTAGAGGGCTCGAATGGTTAATTAGTTTTATCTTGCCTGCTTAACACAGATTTCTTTTAATAACTTTAAGATCAAAATATTAGACTAACATTTGAGAATACCAATATTAATGATAGATAATATGCTAATTTTATAGGTCTGCACCTGAACATATCTCAGCATTCAGATTAAACTCTTAGGGGGGTATTCAATGAAAGTATTTCTAATAGTAATCCTTCCAATCTCACACTCAAAGAGTAAGAAATAGATGAATCAGTAAAAGATCAATCTTAATTATAATAAGGAGTTTGTATTAAAAATGATGAAGCTAATGATGGAGAAAATAATATCAGGATTAATACTGTAATGAAAAGATAACAAAAAAAGAATAATGATATATATGAATAGTATGTAGAATTGACCTATAATAATAGTATGAACTTTTTGACAATCAAGAAGCTTATTTTAAGCTAAAATGAATATCTGCATGAGATAGCTGTTTTAAAATAATTATCAAATACTAATATTACTCTACCTTTGATAGATTTTGGAAAGAAAGACTCTACTTACTTCTACTTTGAATAAGCAGCAGGACAGAAAGACTTATCTGCAATAAAATAGATATTTATTTTTAGAATCTAGGATAAAATATAATTAAAATTGTATAATTAGCTTCTAGAATACTTGTTCATTCGACTATTTGGAAAGCTAAAAGATCTTCATAGATAGAAGATTGCCCATTCTGATATTAAGCCTATGAATATGGTAATAGGATATGACCTAGATCCTTATTTTATAGACTTTGGAGGGTCGATTTATTTTGATAGCTACTCTGACTATCTGTCTTCATACACTTAAATCTTTAATCTTTAAATTTTTTTAGATTCCAGATTATTTGAGAATGAATAATAGATTCAAATTTGTGATTTATCTTAATTTGCTCTCTCATTTTTATTTATGCTTTGCCTTGATGCTTAATCTATTGCCGAATTCAAAAATAAAAAATTTAATTCTTTATTATAGAAGTATTCTACAAAGCATCCAACACTTTGTAAAGCAATTAGTCTCATTTTAAACTAATGCGATAAATCCATAGAGATTATTAATAAAGAGTAATAAGATATTATCATGGGAGTTGATTTAAATTATTTTACTTTGATAGAGACTCTTACTAGCTTGTTAGATATTGAAGAAAAAGATAATAAAGTTTTAGTAAGAAGTATTAATAAATAAAGTTCCTACTTAATTGACTTTATAGGGGTTGAAAATATTAAGAATGAGATAGACCTATCTAAGACAGAAATAAATCCTATATAAAAAGGAGATCCTAATTTTAGAACTTACTAAAAGGTTACATAAAAGTTAAAAGTGAATTCCTTTACTTAAAGAATAATTAAGAAATATCCTAAATCATAAACAAGTTTCCTTAACATATGTAATTACTTAAGGGTATGTAATAACGAGAGTATAAATATTCATTTAAAAAATGAAGAACATATTAATTATTTCATCTACATTCTATCGCTACTCAATTAATCTTAAAGAATTAAGCTGAATGTTAAAATATAGATTTCAAAAGATGATGATAAAAACTTACTAAAAAATTTCACAGAAAAGCTCAAAGATATCAAAAACTTCTTTATCACTAAATTGGAAATAATACAAACTAAAATTAAAATAAGATTAGAATAAATTTAAAAAACTATTTTTGTAAAATAAGCCATTGAATAACAATAATAAAGAATAGAAGAAGAAATAGACTAAAATGAAATTGAAGATGAATAAACAGTTTTAAAAAAAAATAAAAGTAAAATACCAGAATAGTTAGAAAACTAGTAAAGAAATAAATAGGAAAGCGAATTAAAAGAAGAGAATTAAAATTTAATTTAAGAAGATGCATAGCTAATTAAAGTATAGTAATATAAGATACTAATTATCAATCCTTAAAAGAAGGAAGAAATAGAAAAAATCATCGAAAAAATGCTTGAGAGAACAATATCTGACCAAATAGAGATATTTTTAATTACCAGAGGCTTGGAGGAATATAAGATTATTAAATATATCAAAAAGTATCTTGATATTTCTTAGAAATAATATAAAATCTTCTTTAGGTATGAAAGTGGTAAGGAAATTTAAAAAAGGAATCCAGAACCAGAGTTTAAAAGAAATACTTCAGAAGCATAGAAATTTATATCTACAGCTGTTTTTGGATTGTTTAATTCTCTAAAAACTACTAAGATAGAAGATCTACCTATGATAGAGAATTTATAAAATATTTTGAGTGGTATTGAATTAGAAGGAATTAGTGAAATTCAGATTTAATTTGACAGATATTCTTCCTTAAATGTAAATGTCATGAAATAATTGAATCACTTAATAAAGGATTATCCTTTTATAGAAAGAATAAAGTTATTATTCAACAAATGCAAAATTAGTAATGAGTTTAAAAGGTAAATTTAATAAATTATTAGCTTATCAAATAGCAATTTCAATGTTGTTTACTCTGATAAAAAATAAACAGAAACAATTTTAAAATAAAAACATTCAAATGCATATAAACTCTAATTCCTATATAATTCTTTGAGTGGACTAAATAATAGATCTTTAAGGCAGCCTTTCCTGAATATTTAATTTAATTAATGTACTGAAGATAACCAGTAGAGTTAAATCATTCCATTAATTCCATTAGGTAATTAAAGAATAAGATTAAGTTATTAACAAGATATTAGAAGATTATAGCAAAGGGAATAAAAGAAAGAATTTAGAAAAATAAAATTATAAGACAAAATGAACATTTAAAAGCAAGATTAAGTTGAATAAGAATTAGAATAAAAAGAAAGAAAACCTTATACTAAGGGTGTACTTAATTACAAACCATTAATCCACTTTTCTATTCTAGCTCTTTCAATCAAAGATTACTATAAATAAAATTAAGATAGTCCTTTAGAATTTAAATATGATTTAAACATTTCAAATTCATTCATTAGTAGAGTGGCTTACATTCTCAATTCACCCTTCAATAAGATATTAAAATAATAAGAAAAGAACAAACTAAAAATGGAATTTAAGAGAATACATTCTTAGCCTAAAAGATAATATTTTAATTAAATGGAACTCTAATAAATCAGTACTAGTTATTTACTTTCAGAACTCGAATTAAAGGGCAATTAAGATATCTTTGATTTAAAATTGAATAGATTTAATCTTAATAATTAGAATTTAAAGAAAATAAGTTTTATTATGAATAAATAAAAATCTATTAAACAAATTTATATGATACTAAATTCGAATGATTTAAAACCAACTAACTTCTTTTAATTCACATAATCTTTATCCAGCCCATCTTGCTCTCTTTAAATTTTAAGACTTGACCTCTGGGAATATACCCCATCTTAAATATTACTAATCTTATTTGCATTAAAGAAAAATAGAAATCTGAAAGATATTAAGCTTTGCTTCTGTAAAAATGAATCAAATTCATTTAAAATAAAATAAATTATGGATGTACTAAAAGTAAACTAAACAGCTAAAAGTTTTGAAGTAAAGTTCGACTCTATAAACCATTTTAGAGATAATTTTAGTTTAAAGAGAATAATAGAGGCAGTTTAAACAAAGAGAGATTATATGAATTTAATTAAAATAGTATTTAGCTAATGTAACACACTATACTCTGCACAATTCGAAGAATTACCAATGTGTGATTAAAAATACACTCACACAAAAACTTTTTGCTTTTTTTATAATCACTAAAATAACCTTAAATAAGATTCGTTCACTAATTTAATATCAGCTCTCACTCGTTCTGTTTTAGCAGAAACCTATTAATTGAGTTTTGTCCATAGCAAAATAAACGATATATTTTTAAAACAGCTTATTGCTATTCTAGAGTTACATCCTTTAAGAAAAGAAAGCTTTTTCTTCAACTTTTGTTAAAACTAAGATATCACTGATGAAGGGTTTAAGAATCTAGTAGGGTGGTCTTTAAGGTATAAAAAATTCAAAGAAATTAATTGGATTTTATATTAGAAAGGAATTGATGTTTAGCTATGGAATGAAAAGTTTTAAAGAATCATAGAATTATAGAAATAAAATAATTACGATAGCGGTATTAAAGAAAATGATGAGAATGATAAATCGGAGGTTAAGTAAATTAAATCATATACATTCGACTTAAGATACTGCTCAATCACAGAAGAAGGATTTACTTTCTTAGAGAATAAAATAAAAAGTTTTAAAGGAATCACTTAGATTAAGGTGCAATTCATTAAAAAGTCTTAACGAATAGTTAACGATCATTATGATGGTACTGAAAATTTTGATAATTTTGAATTATAAAGTAAAATTACTCTATCAAACTAAACACCATTAGAAGAAAATAAATAGAGTGAATTGTATAGATAATAAAAAAATAGTAATAGATTATTTTCATAGTAGTAGTCTATTTATTAAAAGGAGAAGAGACATACAAAGAAGAGAATGATGGCTCGTAAATAGTTGTAGCTTTTTAAAAAACTTTATGAAAAAGAAGATTTCGAAATTGATTTTTGATTAATAAACTTTATTTAGTTTTACAGTGATATTTATTAGATCCATGAAATCCTATTTTTATTTTGGTAAAATGATTTTAAAATAAATGATATATATTAAATAATTGGATTAATTATCATTAAATTTGATGAAAAAATTTTCTCAATAATTTATTCACAAACAGACTTGAATTATTTCTAAAAATTTAAATATAAAATATATCAAGGAGTATAACAATAATATTTGAGCTGAAAGAACGCTCGCTTACAGCAAATAAAATAAATTAGTTCTACTTAGATGATTAATATGTATGAAAATCAATCAATCAAAAAATTATATTAGCTAATTATTAGCTTTCTTTTTATAAATCTTTATTTTATACCTCTTAAGTGGATTTTTTTTCTTTTATCAGTAAGGAAATTTTTATTACTAATTTTTTTTTTCATTCAAAACTACTTTTTACTTATAATTATGATAGCAGTATCATCTCAGTAAAACTAAAGAATTTACTTTATTAATATAATTCACCTTTTAAATTATTAATTGATATAAAGTTCTACTTAGTTGATGCGAGAAGGGCTAGAGAATTTAAATTAATTTTTAGCTCATTTATTTATTGTTTCCATTTTATTTATAATATTTTTTGCAATTTTAATTGTAAAGTATTAGAATTATTGAATTACAGGATATAAAATCCTGGTTTTTAATTATCTAATACATAGAAAAATAATTAACAAATAATAAAATTTGAATAGATAAGAGAATCTCTTTTAATTAATAACTCTTCATTTACTTTTTTAAGAATATTTTACATCCTAAATAGGTGATATTTGAATTCGTTTAACATTATAAATTTTATTAGAATTATTATAAGTATTTAATATTAAAAAAGTTTAATAATTTATTAATAATTATTGAAAAAAAAAAAGAAGGAAATATTTAGAAATAATAATTAAAATTAAAAATAATATAAAAAATGGAATCTATTATTACAGAAAATATAAATAAATAGATAGAAATAAAGTATAAATGTTTAATTTTATTTAAAAGCTAAAGAAAGAAATATCTATAGGATATTTCGTAGGAGTTAATTAAAATGCGAAAGGAATATATTGATTAAAAAGTAATTTTTAAATTTATTTGAATAAATTACATCTGATTCTTAATATCCGGATGGAATTCACAACAATCTGCAGTTGTTCTTTTAAGCATTAACTGAACTAGATTACTTGTAATCCGATTAATCGCTTATAAATTTTGATAATGGGTTATTTTCAAATCCATTTTCTGATTATTCTACATGGTTAACTTCTTGATTAATAATTTGCTGGTATTTTTGTTTTTGTAAGAAATATTGAGATGAATTTTCAATTTCAAAGCCATTGCTATCTATTTCATAATCATCCTAACATATTTTTATAGCTCGAAAATTATTAAGATTATTAAATTATGAAGGCATCTCCATTTCTAAACGATTTTTTATGCATATAGATTCATTAATAGTTTCTAACTACAAGGGGTTTCTCTATTGGTTTTTCGTGTTTTTAAATTACTATTTTTTCTTAGAGGTCATTTTTTTGGAATATTATCCTTTTACCTTCATTAAGCGCTTAAATTGATATTCTCTTTGTGGGTCATCAAGTAATAAAGCAGCCATAACTCTCTTTTTAGGATTCTTTTAAGTAATGATGTATTTATACAAATCACTCAATCCCCAAGACTATTTTTATAATAAAAGACTAGATAATTCAATAAATAACTCTTCTTCTTCATCTTCATGAGCCACTTTATTGTCTGGTTTAGTTTCTTAACTAATGAGGCTATTTTTACTATCATTATCCTCCTTGCTAATCTTCTCATCTTCATCTTAAGTCTATATCTCGAGAAATGAGCTAGATAATTCAAAAAATAGCTCTCCTTCTTATTTTTCCTCTTCGACAACTATATTATCTGGCCTTATTTCACATTTAATACTGTCGCTATTTGAATTATTGTTGTTCTAACTACTCTTCTCTTCAGCTAAATTTAAACTTAACTAAATCAACTCTTATAGACATTTTGACTTGCCAAAGCGACTTGAGTAGAACTTCATCCCAAATCCTTTCTTTGTATTAATTTCATTTATTCTACTCGCATGCATCCCACAAACGAAATGAATTACTCCATAATATTAACCTTCCTCTATGACAGTGAACGAAATTGTAGTGACTTTTCTTAAAATGTCTTAAAACTCTTTAAAATAATAACCTAAAACATATAGTGTCCTTGTTTTTTCAAAATTATCTAGGTTTTAAAGATAAGATATAGATGAATTTGAGGAGCTCAATTGTCCTGCAGATGATTCTATGTTAAAAATATAATTATCTTCTTCTTATATTCGTCCATGCTTTATAAAATTATCATCATACTCTTTCTCCATTCTTATTGAAAAAGCCTAAAATAATACTGCTACTATCCTTATTAGATTTTGCCAATTTCTTAATTTATTAATGTATCTTTGTTTTGATGAAATCAAAAACTACAAAATTGTCTACATCATCACCCGAAGAAATAAATATTACCGTTAAAAATCTAACTTAAGGATTATCCGCAAATATAAAATTAGAAAATTAATTCTCAAATTATTAAATAAATGGGTAATGAAAATAACATTACAGATTTCATTTATTTATTCATTTCTAATAAATAAGATTTTTGAAAGTTATTATTAAACAACAATAAGTCAAAACACCGTTTTTATCATAAATTGATGGTTTTTTAAATTGCTTAAAACATTAATTCTATTTTTTATTCCATAAAGATTTAACAAAAAATAAAATGTAAAGATTAATATTTATAAAAATAGTATACCTCTTAATACAATATATTTTGGAATTTTTGTAAGAATAGTAGCAACTTAAATATTAATGCTATATTATATATATACCATCTCAAGTATTTTAATTATTCATGAAAAATTGATCTTTTATTTGATTTCATTATGATAAATTATTATATCTAAAGGATATTTCTAACATTAAAAAAAAATTAGATTTCTAAAGAATCTAAAGGACTATACTAATATTTATATGCCTTCATTAATTTATTCATTTTTTGTGAACAATTCTTAAGTAAATAGAAATTTTAAGTATATAAATAAACTAACTATATATAATTAAGTGAATAGAATATTTTAATATAAAACAGTTTTAAATCAATATTAAAAGTGAACAACTAAAGTTTGAACATTTTCCAAATATTGTATTACATCCTTGCGATTTTAAATGGATTTATTTATCTTATACTATTAACTGATTCTTCATTATACATTATGCAGCACATATATTTTTAAGTAGAGATTTTTATTCTTGTTAGAAATGATAAGAAGGATTAATATAAATCATATCCTAATTCAATAAACCTATTTATTTTATTTTTTAAATATTAGGTGCTGATTAGACAGATTAATTCTCTCATATTTGAATGAATTTAATTTGTATTTAATTAATTTATACTTCAATATTATTTACATTTAATGTATCTAAAGACATTATAATGCAGCAGGTGTTTTAGTTTTTACTTTCCTAATTCACAAAATTATATAAAGAATAATAAAATGAATATCATAACATGTAAATCCATTATTGAATACAACCATTAATTAAATATATATGGAAAGAAGTATTAATAATTACTCGAATAATGTAATCCCCTATATCTATATGAAGTAAAAAATAATAATAATTCTAATCCAATTATTTCTCATAATTATTTTTAGATGATCACCAATATACTTGTTTTAAAATATCCCCAATATATTTGCTTTAAAATTCAATTTTAGGTATTTAAAAGCAAACTGATTTAGCAAGTTTAATTAAAGAAAATAATTATAAAATATAATTAATAAATCTTAACTTAGAAGAGATAAAGAAAAATGGGAAATTCACAATAACCCATCTAATTTTATAAAAGTGAGGACTTACATGTAAGGGTATTGTGTAAAATAGTAAACCAAGGCAATGATCTCGATTTTGAAGATGGAATGCTTCTACCTCATTTGCTATTGAATAAATCAAAGAAAATCAAAATAGTTACAGTTGTAGGAGAAAGTGGTCATGGAAAATCAACAATAATAGAACTTATAGCATCTAAATTCCTAGATAAGCCATATAAAATTTTTCCTACTTACAGCGGTGCAAGTAAAGGAACTATTGGAATTTAGTATTTTATTACAAGCCTTGATAAAAATACAGAGTTAGTTTTATTTGATTGTGAAGGGTTTGAGAATGGCTCTGAAGACCTAACTGAAAACCATCAAAAGAAGCTGTATCTTTTAATAGCCTAAATAACCCGTTTATCCACAATCACTATACATGTATCAACTGAAGAAAGGGTAAAGACACCTTTCATTAAATTTTTAAAGGCTGTTGATATTGAAGATTAACATTAGATCGATCCCAATTACTTGAAAACAATGGGAATACTATCAAATTTCACCGAACTGCTAAACAAGAAAGATGATTTGAAAGTATCAAAAAGCAAAGAGTATCCCATTTTCTAAAAGTCTTATTTCTTTTCGAATTTTAGAAAAGAGGAAAATTAAAAAGAAGAATTATACTACTTAAATAAATAATCTCTAGATTAGCTAGATGGAATTTACAATGACATCAAAAATCTGCAATTCTCTTCTATCCATAAAAGTACTTCTAGTTTTTAAGCAAACTAAAACTGTAAAAGCCTTTATGAAGTACTAATTGGTAGTATGTGTGTACTAAAAAACAGAGGACTGAGTGAGAAAAAACACTTTGCTAATATAATTAATCTCCAATTACATTTAAAAAAATATGTAAATGAACAAATTAGTAAAATGTATTTAGAATACTGTACTACTGCTGGATCAGAAATTAATGAGCTCTTCAAGAGTGTTCCAACTGATAAATATATATCCATTTAAATTATATAGATGATTCTATAAGCTAAAAATTTAAAAGCTAGTAGTACCTTTACCTAAAATATTATAAAAATAGAAGAATATTGGAAAAGTGAATTTGAAAAAGGGCTTATAGAAATTTTAAAAACAAATGAAAAGGATCAAAGTAGTATCAATGACGAGGTGTTGTAACAATATATCAAAATAAAAGAAATAAAGCCCTATGAAATTAGATTTCAGGAAACTTATAGCAAAAACCGTGGTTAGTATTAAGGCTTAGGTGTGTATGCATTAGGGAGTGGGGTAGTTCTTACTGGAGTTCCTTACTCACTAACTATTCTTGAGAGTACGGCAATAACTATGGCTGGAATAAGAGGAATTTCGTTATTTGGTGCTATGGGCATGATTGTTTCTGGAGTTTTGACAATGGGTGTTGGCCTTTGGCTAAGTAAAAAATACTATTATAAGCAACAAAAAGTTAGTAGTTGGAAGCTTGCACTTAGAAAGAAATTAATATCCAATATAAATTACCTTCATTTAAATTGTTAATAAAATAGCTAAATTACTGACAATTCACACTGTCTTTAAAATATTCTGAAGGACTTAATTATAGACAGTAATTAAGCAGATACTATAATTAGTGGATTTACTTCTAGAGAAATTGATGTGATGGTCCCTTTATTCTATTTCAACCTAGTAAGTAAATCCCTGAAGAAAAAAAACATCTAGTGGATGTCTGAAGATAATTAAGCTAATTAAAATTAATAAACATATTAAGCTAAATTAGCTCTCAAGGCAATTTCCTCTTATGCCTCTTAACTGCCATAGTCAGCTAGCGAACAAGAAATCAAAAATATCATTATAGATGTAATTGATACTAATTTTACAAAATAAGAAAAGGAAGCAACAAAAGGAAAGAATATTATAGAGTAGTTCAATGTGACGTTATTCCAGTTCAAAAATACTCAACTAACGGAAAAGACATAGAGGATAGCTCAGAAATGCGTTGGATAAAGAGAAAATGATCAAGATTTATGCAGGTTTATCACCTGCTTACTACTTCTTAAGCTTACTATGTCTGATGTCTTCTATAGCGTACTATTATCTTTCTTTTTCCCAATAGAACTTTTGAGTACTGATAGCTTTACTACTTCAGATGGTATTAAAAAATATTTTGAATTCTAAGACAATCTATTAAATACAAAAATCAGGAATTGACTCACATCTAGAATAACTAATATTAAGTATTTATAAGATATCACCTTAGATAAAATGCAAAGAGAGTACAATTCGCAATTATTTATCTTTTTATAAAAAGAATATCTTATTATCATTATCTTTTACAAATACTAACAATTATGTTAATCAAATTTACTTTTTTATTTGCATGCCTTTTTAAATATATTTTTTTACTAATTTCTAAAATACTTTTATTAACTCTCTTAAATTACTATGTATCTAAGAAAATATAGTTAGTATCTAAATAATTAAATTTATGAAAATTGTTGTCCACTAATAAGGATAGATCTATCAATCAATCAATTAATTCTTAGTGATAGATATATTGAAAATATACCTAATTTAAATCTGAAAACTCATTATAGAGGTAATTAATTCAAAACAATAATCTTCTTTAACAAAAACTATTTTATTTTTTATAAATTATCAAATAATCTCCCAATAAAATCTTTAAAAATTTATAATTTTATTAAAATAAAAATTTCTTAACTCTTTATTTAATATTATATACATATTAAATAACAATTAGTAGAGATTTAGCTGGTAAATAATATAAAATAAATACATGGAATTTAACTAATTTACTCAATTTACTATTGGAACAAATAGCTAGAAGATATATTTGAAAACCTTATAAGAGATCGAAAAATCAATTATACAAAATTTAACATTGAGATAAGGAAAACTTTTAAAGAAAATGAATTAGCAGACAAGTCTCAAAATTAGAGTGTAATAATAATTTAATTGCATCAAATTCTTCTCAGTTTAATCAGTCAATCAATCAATGGATTAAATACTATTTTGAAAAAGTATTGAAATATTCAGTTTTAATTTAATTTCAGTCAACAATACAATTATTTGACTTACTTATTTATTATCCG
The DNA here is from genome assembly GCA_000260095.1 of Tetrahymena borealis. Taxonomy (NCBI): domain Eukaryota; phylum Ciliophora; class Oligohymenophorea; order Hymenostomatida; family Tetrahymenidae; genus Tetrahymena; species Tetrahymena borealis. The sequence goes on along the minus strand of JH651251.1, from coordinate 233,859 downwards.
CCTAATTTGATAGAACTAAAATAATCAGAAAGTATTAGAAGTTTGATTTAATTTATAATATAAGATACTTCGTAATTAAATAATAAATTAGATACTATTATTATCTTAGAACATACAAAAATGCAATCAAATAACCAATAGTATGACCCAAAGGGCGAGGAAGATTCATCCGAATCACAAAGGAGTGTTTTACTTTAGGAATTTAATCAACTTTCTAATGAATAAAAGATTAAAAGAGGACTTGAAATTACGCGTAGCTTAATAGATTCTTAAACTACTGAAGAGATAGTAGACATATCAGATGATCTTTAGAGTTTTATATTATTAAGTATTGAGGTAAGTCCTTTTCCAACATAATCAAGAAAAATTATGAAATATATTTAAACTGACTAGCTAGAGTAATTCTTGGATAAAAGCAATTTTGTTTAGGTAGATGATTATTCTGTTGTTTTTGCCAATATTGAGGATCTTTCCTACCATAATTTTGAAAATATTCTGAATTTAGATCATCTCTTCAATGGGACTTAATTCAAAATAGAATAAATAAAGAAGTATGGTAAAAAAGCTCAAATATTTGAAATGGAGGGATCTATGGAAACTCTCCTTTCATTAGATAAATTAAACTACTATACAGTACCATTGAATAACTCATAGAGAGGTGGAAAAAGATTGATCTTTCACTCCAACTAATTATCATTATGTTTAACTAGAATGATAGAGGAAAGTGAATTTTTCGATAAAAAGAACTTTAGTCATGTAAATAATGTATTTAGATTAAACAATTTTGCTCCAGGAGATAAAAAATTTAAATCCCACTATGATACTCCTTTTGCTGATGAATCGAAAAATCTATATTCTAAGTATACTATGATTATTTATTTAACTGGAAATAGAAAGAGAGGTCCTCCTCCTCTTACTATAGGAAATATAGTATTGAAATAAATAAGAGAAAATAATTGTATAATTTTTGATTAGAAATTAGAACATGAAGGAAATGCTTACACAGATAAGAATAAAATATTTATCAGAACAGAACTGATTTTCAAAATAAATAACATGGACTATAATGAGGAAGTAGCAAGAATGTTTAATATGGCCTGTTATATGACCAAAGAATCAGAGTAGTAGTAATACTCTGCAGACTTGTTTAATAACTGTGTGAAAATGAGATACAGAATATAAGAAGATGAAGTACAAAAAGTATATTTAATGAAGAAAAATTTAGAAATAACTTATGTAACTGATGGAAATTATTACTGGTTCCCTAGACATATTTAATTAGAATCTATTGCAGTTTTAGTAATATTAGATTACTTTAATGGAAAGATATAAAATCTCAAAAATGTCAAAATTCAATCAAAAGCTTTACCAATGTTCAAAGGAGAAGAAGTTAATGATGAATTTATCTTTAATTTAATCTAAATATCTTCATTTAGTGATGAAGCAGTTGATAATTCTAAAATTTAATAATATTAAAACACAAAAGACTTTGTACCAGATAGTTTGTGCCATAATTTTACTACTTTTAGATGTCAATGTTCATTAGGTGAAGGAGAGAATGAAAAAGCAATGGATTACTTCAACTAAAAAAGAAATAAAACAGTTAAAAAGCTAAAAACAATATTGGATCAAAATACTATTTTAGTTTTTGATAATATGATAAAAATTAATTATTCAAATATTTAAATTTAGAAGGATTACTAAGAGAAAAATGATTTAGTATGTGGAAAAATACAGTTAAGTGATTTTTACATCAATTCAGAGAAAAAAATTAATTTTGCATCTTGTTAATGTGAAAGATATTATAGAAAAGAAAATATAGTTTCTTTTAAAACTAAAAAGATGAGCACATTTTGTCTACCAGACATTTCATTTTAAACATTACCAAATGGAATTAAATTATCAATAGACATTTTTCACAATGGATTTGTTTATAGCTCAACTGAAACTTTTAAACAGCCTTATACAAATAAGGAAGAAACTCAAAGTAAAGAGGCTTAAAGAAATAGATACAGAAGTAAATACTAAAATTATAATGATTATGATGACGATGATAATTAAAATGATGATGATAATGAAGATAATGATGATGATGATGATGATGAAGATATTGATGATGATGATGAAGATGATGAATATGAGGATGAGAATGAGGATGATGATAAAGTAAGTAATAGTGATGATAGTAATAATAATGAAAAAGATAAAAATAATGATTATTAGGATGATTATAATGATAATAATAGTTTTGATGATAGTATAGAAAATAATAATGACTAAATAAATAAAAAAGATAGTAGTGATGACAATGATAAGAAAGAACAAAAATAATAATAATTAATGATATGCAATAATAAACAATCAAAATAAAATACTATTGATTTGAAAATAGATAATATAACAATTGGAGTATCTTCTCTAGATTCTATAATTCATAATGATTCTAGTAAAAATGAAATATTCACCCCAAAAATTAATGAAGAATCTAGATTATCTAAAGTAAGTTAGGGTAATAAATAAAAGATAAAAGAAAGTGAACTAACCTAAGAAATTAAATAGGCAATTTTAAAAAAAGAAAGCAATTGAATAAATGCTTACTTTAGCTTTGAATAAAAAGATAACATAATTAAATTTATAGAATGTAATTAATTTATTTTTTAAACAAAAATAATTTACATTCTTAGTTTCTTTTAGTAAATCTTATTACTTCATTTTATATCTCATTCTCCCTTAATAATTAGAATAATAAATAAATATATTTACTCTAAACTATTTTTGTTCAATCTTTCATAATTTAAACACTTTTTAAAAATTTAAAAATAATATATAATACTCTCTCTATCTTTATTAATTACCTATACTAAATTAAAATAAAATCTAAAAGTTAATAGAGTTTACATTATGAGTTTTCTGATAAATTATTTCTTAAAAGTAAATTCAAGTTGAGATTCATTCCTTAGATTTTTGATTACTAATTTAATTTATAAATAAAAAGTAATGGGATGAGATTTAATCCTATCATACTTAAATATAAAAAGGTAATCTACCTATCTATATTTGAGAATACTTTTATTTTAAAGTATCTTATCTTAAATTATAATTAAAATCTAAATATTAGGGAATAACTGCATTATTTATTTTGATGAGAAACTCTCACCATTTAGGAAAAATTTGATATAAAAAAGTGTATTTAAAAGAAAATAAAAACTAAAATTTATCATCTTAATAAAGATAAATTTCTTTCCAAATATAAATTCTTTAAAATTATACAAAAAATTATACATTAAAAATTAAAATTTATTTTAAAGTTTATGATAAAAAATCTTATTAAATCCATTAATATAGTTAAAAATGAAAATATATGAAGTTATTTGATTTTTAATTATTGATTGAATAAAGCTTTAGTAATTAGTTTAAAATTTACATTTTTTATTCATTTCATTTAATTATAGAAGATAGTAATAATTTTTTTAAAATTAATCAAAATTGTATTAATGAAACTAAATGTTTAGAATTTTATTGTCAACTGAACTTTATATAAACATATGTCATAATATTTTAATGTGAAATATTAGTTCCTTTAATAAATTTTAAAAACACAGTACTATTTTTACTAGATCTTAGATGAGTCCCTTCCTAATATCAATAGTAATTGTCTTTTTATTGATCTAAGTATAGCTCCAATATTTAAAATCAATATATTTATTGAAATAAAGTTTTCTCTTTATAGTTAACATTAATTAGCACCCTAAAAAATATTTTTATTTTGAAAGGATATTGGGGATACCTTATTGATAATTAATTTAAAAATAGTGTATTTAAGACATCTAATTTAGATCTACAAAATGATTTATGGCTCAAATTATTATTAGTCAGTTAACTCTACTATATTTTCAAAATAAAAATTAATTTTTTAGCGTTAATTAAAGAGGGGAATTACAGTATTATTTGTTTCTGTTTTTAATAATGATAACTTCTAAAATATTAGAAGGTTCAAACCTTATTTAATTAGAAGAAACTACTTTTTTATAAAAATTATTTCTACTTTTTTCAATTTCTTAATCAAAAGTTTGTCTTATCTCTAAGATAATATATAATAATTATTTAATTTATAAGATTGTAATAAAAAAGAAGATAATGAGAAATAATAAACTATAACTATTCACAAACTATTAGGTGCATCTTCATGAGGAGTATATGGAGTAAAGAAGTATACAAGTACTAAAGAGGAACCATTTTAAAGAATGTAAAGGTTATATCTCCTCTTTAATAAATAAGGATGAATAGGAAGACATTCAAGATTAAGTAGATGAACTCCAAAAACTAGGTTTCAAAGCTACTTAGGTGGCAGGGAAAGGTAGTTTTGGCAATGTTCTAATTGGAGAAGATGATGAAAAGGAATCCTTTGCATTCAAATTCATTTTTATTTTGAATAAAAGAGGAAAAATTAATGAAGAGGTAAAGTTGATGGCTCTCAAAGAAGTAGAAGTGATGAAGAGATTAGATCATCCAAATGTAGTCAAATATTTTAATCATTTTCAGACAAATTCTTATATCGTAATTTAGATGGAGCAGTGTAGAGGAACTTTTGACGAATTATTATCTGAAAATGAATTCCTCTCAATTCAAAGCTTCTTAAAATATGGCTTGGAGATGGTTGAAGGCATAAAATACATTCATTCTTAAGGTCTTATTTTAAGAGACCTGAAGCCAGATAATATATTAATAAACTAACTCAATATTATCAAGATTAGTGACTTTGGATTAGCTGCAAATGTTGAAGTTGGAACTAGCTTCGTAAAATATTCGATTGCAGGAGCTTAGCTGTATAGAGCGCCTGAATTGTAACCTGATATATGCTCAAACTTTGTCTAAAAATTAAAATAAGTGGATAAAAATCTGCTTAAATAAAGCACAAAAAGTGATATATTTTCGCTGGGATTAATTTTCTTTAAAATACTTGGGTCTAAAAGTTTAGATTTTTTAAAGATAATAACGGAAGGACCTAGTAGTGTCGGGTAGCTTTTAATGCTTTAGGATGAATAAGAATTATAAGTTCTACATCAAATGCTACAGAATATGTGTGAATCTCACCCAAACAAGAGATGGAAAATAGATTAAATTTTATAGACTATTTAAAAGCTACATGAATAAATTCTTCCTAATTTTAATGCCATTCCAGATCCTTGTAAATTGATTAAGTTATCTAATGAAACTTTTTTTATAGAAACTGACTTTGAAATAAAACATAAGGAAAAGCCGTTAGATCCAAACCTTTTTCCTTTAAATAGCAAAATATTAGATTTCTCTGTTATTTAATAGGTAAGAAATGAAATATAACCTTTCCACAACATAAATAATATTTAAACAAACTTTTTTAACAATAAAATTAAAAAATAATAAAATATATATGAATTAATTCACTCTATCCAGGTTTAAATTTAAGTTATCAAATATGAAAAAGCTTAGTATAATAATTATTAATAAATTCTTACTCAGTTTTAGAAAACATTCTTAAATTAGATTCATGAAGTGTTAAAATATCCAATTTAAAATAGAAAAGTTAATTTTCTCTCTTTTCATAAAGTATATGCAAAACTATTGAGTTTCTAAGATGAAGTTGTACAATTGTTAAAAAATTCCAAATCTTAAAATGAATATGGGTATATAACTGGAAGAATAAATTAGATTCTTGGATTAGATAGCAATATATTAAACCAAGATATTTTAAAATCACTATAATTATATTACTTTTTGATAGAAAATTTCTTTGAATTATTAGAGAAATAGGAGGAATTAGTAAAGTAATTTTATAATGAGTTAAGAAAAAAATAAAATGATTGAAATATGATAATATTAATTCTAGAATAAGTTAAATTAAATTAAAATTTAAAAAAATAATTTTAATAAAAAACTGAATTCTATGTTTTATTAGAGATAGTAATTTTATATTCTTTAGAATTTTAATTCATATATTTATCTTTCATTAGTATTTTTATAATTTTTATATCATTTCTTCAATTTTATACCAATTATTATTAGAAATAAATACCATTAAAACTAAGTTTGAAATGATTGCTAAATTAATTCTAAAAAATTTCTATTTGAGGATATAATCTATGTAAAACTAGCAAATTTCAATGAAAAAAAGAAGGTTAGATTCAATTTAAAGATTTAAATAAAAATATCTATATATGATGCTCAATTTCATTGTTTAGTAGTTCAAAATCAGCATTTAATAGTGTATTTGAGTTTTTTAATGAAGATTTTTACAATGATGTTTAAATATTTTATACAAATCAATATCAACAATTAATAGTTTCAAATATAAAATATTAAAAGTTAATTAATTAAGAATTCATATTTAAATTAAAAACTCTTTTTTATTTCACTATTTAAATAAATTTTTGCCTTTTCATCTAAATGAATCTCCATAGATATCCAAATTTTTACTCTAATATATAGGTATCAACATAAATGAAAAATTATAGAAAATTTTTTTTCTTTTATTAGTTTTTATATCTGAAATATTTATTTTTAAACTGTATCTGATTGATATATAGTTTTTTAGAAAGCTCAAAGCTATTAAAATCCACTCAACTTTCATGTATCCTATTTTAATTTAACTTCTTGATAGATAGTTTTTTGCTAAATATATATTATTTCTGTCCTTATTTATTCTTTTCTTAGATATATTTGTATTAGGTTTCAATTGAATTGGAGTAATTTATTTAAGTATTTGCTTTTAATTTATTTTATATCTGATTCCTTAAACTTTTTATAAAATTCATTATTTTACCTATAAATCATCAAAGAAAAATAGAGAAAGATCTAAAACAATTTAATTTAAAATACAAAAATAATTAAATACATTTTAATAAAAATAAAGTATTCGAATAAAAAAATTTAATATAAAAAACTAAATAACTTCATGGATAAGTATCTATTCTCTTTAGAAAAATTTAACCTGAGTAGTAAATAAATTACTTAACAAGATTTATCTATTTTAGGCGATATAATTTCAAAATTGTAGCACTTGACTTAATTTGATTTAAATTTAAGTAATAATTAAATTGGAACTATTGGGGCATCATAGTTAGGAGAAGGAATAGCAAAAAATTAAATTCTAACTTCTTTCACTTTAGATTTGACCAGAAACCAAATTGGCGATATAGGTGCATCAAAATTAGGCTAAGGAATATCATAAAACTAGAATCTTACTTCTTTCACTCTCATATTACCCTACAATCAATTAGGTGCAGCTGGAGTATCAAAATTAGGTGAAGGAATGTCTTAGTGCTAAAATCTCACATCATTTACTTTAAGTTTATATTGTAATGAATTTGGGGATGAAGGTGCTTCAAAATTAGGTGAGGGAATAGCAAAGTGCTAAAATATAACCTCATTTGTTTTGTTTTTAAGTTTTTCTTATATAGGTGATAAAGGAGCATCATCATTAGGTGAAGGTATTGCGAAGTGTTAAAATCTCACTTCAATATCTTTATTTTTAAATAGTAATCAAATTAAGTAATAGGGTGCATCATATTTAGGTAAATAAATTAGTAGGTGCTAAAAGCTCATTCATATGAATCTAAACTTAAGCTATAATTAAATAGATGCAAAAGGAGTTTTTAATTTATGTGAAGGAATTGCTTAGTGCAAAAATCTTACTTCATTAAATTTAGTTTTATCGCATATGAGATCAATTGGACCTATCGGTGCATAGAAATTAGGTGAAGGGATTGCACAATGTTAAAATATCACTTCAGTGACTCTAGACTTATATTGCAGTGATATCTAAAAATAGGGAGCAAAAAATTTATGTTAATGACTTATGAAGTGCTAAAATCTTACTTCATTTAATTTATATTTAGGTGAAAATGAAATTGGACCAATTGGTCTAAGGAACTTTTGTAAAGGAATTTCTTAATTTTAAAATCTCTCATCATTTACTTTAGAATTATATTTAAATAAAATTGGTATAAATACTGTGTAAATATTAGGTGAAGGAATTGCAAAATGTTAAGCTCTCTCTTCATTCACTTTAGTATTAACAGGGAATAAAATTGAAGACTTAGGTTTAATAAAATTAAGTGAAGGAATTTCAAAGTGTAAAAATCTCAATTCATTCACCTTAGAATTAGGATCAGTTTAAATAGGAACAGAAGGAGCATCAAAATTAGGTGAAGGAATTGCTTGCTGCTAAAATCTCTCATCATTCACTCTAGATCTAAATAACAATCGAATAGGTCCAAATGGAGCAGCTAAATTAGGCGAAGGTATTTCTTAATGTTAAAATCTAACTTCTTTCACTTTAAATTTAGGATATTACTGTTATGTTGGTGATGAAGGAGCTTCTAAACTAAGTGAAGGAATATTAAAATGCTAAAGCCTTACTTCATTCACTTTAAGTTTAATTTAAAATGAAATTAGTGCAAATGGAGTATAAAAATTAGGAGAAGGTATTGCCTAATGCTAAAATCTTATTTCGTTTGCTTTAAATATTAGGCAAAATTTAATTAACGAATTAGCAGATAAGTAATTAAAGCTATAATGTATGAAACTATTAAAATTAGTTAAAATTAGGTTTTTTTGAATATACCTCTTTGTAACTTAAAAGGAATCTATCTTTTATTTAATTATAAATATTATTATTATTAATAAATACAAATAAGTTAGAGTAGATTAAAATGATTCATATTGAAAGGTTTTTCTCCTTTCTTTTTTGTCTCGATACAAATATAAAATAATAACATTAAAACCATAATAACATAAAATTATTTAATTTATTTTAAATCAATAAATTCTAAATTTTCACTCTTTGATCTTTCATCAAGGATCTTAAAGATATAAATTCTAATGTATACAATTATTTTAAATATATTTTAGTAATTATTTAAATCTATGTAAATTAAAAAAAACTATGAAAATCTAAAGTAAATGTTACTTTCGTAATTAATAAAGATTTTAAAAGAACAAAACATTTTGATGTTAAAATAAATATAAATTATTTTAGCGGGGATTGACATACATAAAGCTATTTTATATTCATTCCTTCAATCTCTTTTATTATTTTACAAAATCAGAAAAAGAGAGCTGCTAATATAGCTAGAAGAGTTGATGTAAATGCAAGGAGCTTTCCATTTGTAGAAACCTCTGTAGAGGAAGCTTAGCAAGTTTTTCCATCAGCAGCAGGCATAGGCTTTGTAGAATCACATAAAGTACAGTCAGATTGAACCCAACCTGATTACTATTTGCAGTTTACACAAGTATTGCCAGCAGTTTATTTCTTATAACCAGTGCAACGAGTAGCATCGTCTCCACAAGCAGTACCATAAGAAGAACACTTTCTCAAGCAATTAGTAGTTGTTCCATCTCTTGCATAAGATGAACAAATAGTAGCATCTCCTTACTTACCACATTAATCAGTAGCATATGTTAGGCAG